>JANIJN010000035.1:0-155402 GCA_030557975.1 Soucietia sequanensis
TTTGCATCATCTATTTCATCCAGCATCAACCCAACAATGATGTTACTGATGAGCTTCAAGTGTCATTGTCTCGTTACATTCATGACAAGCATTTTGAAGAAAATGCTAAACTTTTACTAGAAGTTAAGATGAATCGTCAATTTAATTACATCTTGAAAAAGGGCAGGGCTTTTGAACTTATAAAAGAAGTTTATTCGATTAATGAAAATGAAGCAAATTTCAGTGAAAGTGAAGATATGCCTGTTGTGCAAAATGAAACTCTGGAAAAGAATCTTGGCTGGATTATTTCACGTAAGGGGCCTATGTCTAAATTGATTAATGATCAGTTGGATATGACTAAGATTGTTCCAATAAAAGTGGGAATACCGCTGATAACAGGTAAACTTAATGGAATGATAAAAAGGTTTAACAAAAAATCAAGTCAAAATCATCAACTTGTGCCATGGTCATCATTTCACAAAATTGATAAAATTGATAACAAGATACCATTACTCAAAAAGATGATACAATTATTTTTCAACAACGCAGCAGCTCGCTCTATTATGAATGAGCATGAGATGGACATCAAATCCAGCAGGACTGGAAGCATTTATCATCCTTTATGTGATTATTACATTGTTAAACGGATTTTTCTCTTTCATTGTACAAAAATTCAAGATCAACCATTTAAAATAACTGGAGATTTTATTATCAATTTCATGCATTTTAATAACGTCACAAACACAAGCGATATGCGGAGAATTTCAATTGTCATTGAATTTATTATAAAAGTCATTAATCTTGCTAGATTCAATCCATTAATTTTTGCTGATCCATGCTCATCCGATTATACTTGTTTTCAAGGGAAATCATTATTCATATGGTATAAATATCAGGTTAATAAATTAGCTTACAATTTCACTTTTGATAAAAGAATCAATGTTTGCTTTGAAGAAACAGATTTAGCATTTGAAAAATTGATGGACAGACTTCATGAAAATGATACTCATATGAAAAATAAATATGTTTTAGGAGAAATTATGTTTTGTATTATCAACTTTATTCAGCATCAACCCAAAAATGAGTTTTCTGACTATCTTCAACTTTCATTATGTCGTTATATTCATGATAAGAATTTTGAAAAAAATGTTAAAACTTTAACTAAAAGTGATTCTCGCATACTCTTAAAGAGTTTTTTGAGAAATGGTAAAGCTCTTGAACTTATAAAAGATGTTTATCTTAATTGAAAAAGCTGTATTCTGATATTTGAATCTTTAATTTCACCTTTTTTTTCATGACTTGATAAGTGACAAAGGTCTAATTTGTTTTATAGGTTTAAATGGATAAAATATCCATTGAATTTTGAATAATCGGTAGATGAATGTCAATGTAAAATATCACGATAAACTTTAGTATTGTTATTACTATAGATATAACATCATTTCATTGCTTGTTCATTTATCATTTAATCATCTTTTATTACATAGACGTTAATCATGTTTAGTAGCTTATCCCTTTCATTTCAATATATTACCCTATTATACTTATGCAAAATGAATTTGTTAATATGGTTTATCTAATATTATAGTTTATCTAATATTATATATGTGCTTACATAATCAACAAGGTAAATAAAAATTGGTCCCTTTTTATTTTAACCCGAAAAGTAAACAAAAATAAAAACAAAACAAAACAAATCAAAAACTAAAGAATTTTTAATATAAACAGATTTAAATATATTATAAATTTCTTCTTTGACTTTCTTTTTCATCATCGTGTTCATCCTAGCCTATCCTATTGCATTTATGTATTATTTACAACCTCCATTGAGTTATTGAAGTATTTATTTATCCACCTACCTGCCACACTAAAAAAATAACAAACTTAGAAAAGCAGAAGGAAGTCAAAAAGGAATATACTTGTATGATGAATCTACCGCCCGATTTAAATTTAAAAGATTCAATTTTAACAAATAATACATCGAATAATTTAAATTCATCGATAATATCACCTATGAAAAAGTCAAATAATCAAAACGAGAAAGAGAAAGAAAATGAAGTTGAAAATGAACAAGAAAATAAGAATGAAAAAGATTTAAAATCATCAATAAAATTATCAACATCATCACCAAAACAATCATTACATTGGTATAATAATAAATATAATATTGATGATTCAGATAATGAAGACAATAAAAATTTGATTAATTCATCATTTGATTTTGATTTAGCTGGTGCTTCAACTCCGTTGAATTCACAATTTAATCAAAATAATAATAATAATATCAATCACAATATTGCTAATAATACATTATCCTTTTTATCACCCATGAATAAATTAAATAATTTACATCTTGAATCAAGTGATTCAATTATAAATAATAGTAATAATGGAAATGAAAATGAAAATGATGATACTTTTAAACATGATGAAATTAATCTTAACTTTAATTTACATCAAGATACTATTGATAATCATGAGATAAATGATAAAACGCATGAAGTTTATGATAATAATAATGATAATGACGAATCAACCGATGATAATGATAATGAAACTGAAAATGAAAATGGTGATTCGAGTTCAGATTATGATGAACATGATTTTGGATTAGGTAATAAAACCATTACTAATGATTCAAGTAGTGATATTGAATTTAAAGATGATTCAATTATTTCAAATCAACCACCAATTTATATAAATAAAAGGAAAAGAAAAAGAATTATATCTGATTCAAGATCACCTCTGATTATGATTATTACACCCAATTCAAAAAGTTATAATAACAATCATGGTAATAATCATAGTAATAATAATGATATTGATATTTCAGTTTCATCAAATATTGATATGAATGATAATAATTCAATTAATAATTTAAATTTAAACTTAAATTTAAATTCAAGTATAAAAGATATGTCAGATATTTCATATTCAAATAATTTATCATCATCATCAAAATTAAATTTAAGTTTTTCAAATAATGATTCAACTCCATGTCCAATTCAACCAAGAAAAAAATTAAAATTTAAAAAAATTAATTCAAATATTAATTCAAATTCAAATTCTAACGCTAATTCTTCATTATCAAATGAATTAACTCCATCTCAACCATCAAAAATCAAACAACAAAGAAAAAATTTATTAAATTTTTCAAATTCAATAAAATCTTCAACAACTCCATCAACAACAATAAAAAATACAATTTTAAATGAAGAAAACAGTAATTCTAATTCACTTATTAATAAACTTAATAATATTCATCAAATAAATAATGATAATGACTCAAATAATGATATTTCTAATGAAATTAATGATATAAATAATAACAATACCACCGACAATAACCATACCACCGACAATAACCATAATCATAACAATAATACTTTTCATGATAATAATAACAATAAACATAATCGTAAACATAATCAAAATCAAAATGATAACAATAACAATGATATAACAATTGATGATATAAGTGTATTAAATAAATCATTTATTTCATCACCAGTAACAAACAATAATACAATATTTTCAAATGTTCAAAATTATCAATCAACTCCAATTGGTCAATCAACTCCAGCAAATTCAAGAGCTCCAAGTCCTCCAATAAATTTTGAAGAATATGGTGAATCAATTAATGGATTTAAATTTGTTAAACCTTCTGGTATTAAAGTATCGGTTCAACAATCATCTCCTTGTAATGGTGGGAGTATTAATAATACTAATAATAAAAATTATCAAACTCCACCAAATAATAAATTAAATGATGGATTAAGTAAATCTCAACAATTTAAACAAGCTTATAATTCAAATAATTTTATACCTGAAACGCCAATCAATCAAACCATTCATAATTCGAATTCAAATTCAAATCTAAAAACAAATACACATTTAAACCCCAATTCAAATCAAAAATATAAAATTATTGGTGAACTTCCAATTTCTTCAGCTGGTTTAATGACTGAATCAGATGAGGATTTACATATTGGTGATAAAAGAATAAATGATCCTTATTTATCATCAAATAATACAAAATCAAATTTAAATAATGATAATAATTTTCATCAAAATTTTAATATTATTAAACAACAATATATTTCATCAAATAAATTACCATTACTTGAATTATTTAATGAAAATTTAAATTATCAAATTTCAATAAGTGAGGATAAAATTTTATCATTAATTAATGATGGTAAATCAGTATTGAATTTCTATAAATTTATACATAATATTAATCTCAATGATAATCATCATAATAATGATAATGAAAATTATGATAAAATGATTGAATTTATCAAAAGGGATAGATTAAAATGGCACCCCGATAAATGGATTAATAAATTAAATCACAACAACAACAACAATAATGAAAAATCAATCACTAATATAAAAGTAATTGAAAATTTAACTCAAATTTTAAATTTAATTATTGAAAACAATTCAAATTAAATCAATAAATGAACTCTTTTTTTTTTTGGGGGGGTTATTGGGGTTAGGGCTTCAATTGGCATTATTTTTCTCTTCTATACTTCTTTTTATAATATCTAACCAAATTGAAATGTACATGGGTTGGATTACATATATATATATTTATATTTACTTATATTTAGGATAACAAACGGATATGCATTATATTTAATAAACTAGAAAAAAAAACAATTAACTAACGACTAATAAGTAAATGAAGTAAAATAAAACAAAAAATAAACAAGGGTAAAAGTAAAGCAAACAAGTATAAATTGATAATATAGTGACAAGGATTTTTTTAAAGGTTTATATTGATAAGTTGATTAGGGTTATTGATTCTAATGTTTTCTTTTTTTTGGGTATCAACTTTGATTTTGATCTTTTGGAGTTTCACTTCCACCATCAATATCCATTTCTTCATCATCTTCTTCATCTAAATCTTCTTCTATATCTTCTTCTATATCTTCTTCATTGTCTTCAATTTCATCTTCTTTACTTTTTGATTTAATCTTTGTAGTTTCTTCTTCTTCTTCTTCTTTAAGATCTTCTTCTTCTCCCTCTTGTTCTTTATCTTTATCTGTTTTTATAGTAGATTGTTCTCCTTTTTCTCCCTCTTCTTCTTCTTCTTCTTCATCTTCTTCCTCATCTTCTTCCTCTTCCTCTTCTTCTTCTTCCTCCTCTTCTTCCTCTTCGTCTACTTGTTGTTCAGGTGGGTATTCATCAGTATTACCATCTTCATTATCCCAAACTATATTAAATCTTGTAACTCTTGGTTTTTCTGCTAAAATATTTCTAACCACATGTTCAACTTGAACTTTTGCAGGTGGATTTTCTCTTAATTCTTCCAGATCATATTCATTGTTAACATAATATCCAACTCTAACAAATTCCCTATCTGCGTATGAACAACTTAATAATATAACTGTTACACTAACTAATTCACTTGCAGGAATTAATTCAGGCGATGGTGGATCAGCTTTAAATAAAAATTTATTTATTCCAACAGGTACAGGTCCAACCAATATCGAATCTAATTCTTGATCATGATCTAATGATCTTGAACTACCAACGTATGTTAATTTCCATTCTAAATCTTCTTTTAAAGGTTCTAAACATTCAAATGTAATTTCAAATTCATATGGATCTGTGAATTTAGCAGGATTATTTAATACTCCTATACCTAATAATGAAACAATTGACATTCTATATTATATTGTGATTTATTTTATTTAACTTTATCTTGCTTTGATTTAATGATGAAATAATTTTACTAAATATATCACTGAAAAATTTAAATTTACGAAAACTTTTTTTTTTTCTATCGGGTGTGAAGGCTCTTATGAGATGTTGAAATTCAAAATTATTCGATTGATTCAATAGGATTAAAGTATGGTTTATAAGATTTATCTTTATTAGTTGTTAGAGTCTCTATTAATAAATTTCTATATGGTTTATCTCGATTAATTTTACGTTATTTTATTTTCTATTTATCTTTTACACTGACAAAATAAAAGACGCGTTTTCAAGTGAGAGAAATGTCGTTGAGATTTTTTCCCACAGCGACATTATTTGTCAATGATAATTATCAATTGATTGATAAATTGATTATCGATATATAAAGAAATATGTACTTCGAAAAATAAGAAGCAACAAAATGAACACTACAACAGATAATGGATCTGAAGCTTCAGAAAATACACAAATTAAAATAGAATCACATGAAGCTGGAGAATCCGGAGAATCAAGAGGAATCATTGAACATGAATCTGAACCTAAACCAGAAAATGAACCAGAACAAGAACCAGAATCAAATACGAAATTGGAAGAACAAGCTGAACAACCAGAGAAAGAAATAAGTCATGTTCAAGGTTCGGAAAATGATGCTTATCAAGATGAAGTGACCAAGAAAGAAATAACGGACGTTGAAGGCGAAGCGGGAGATGAAGACGAAGAAGACAATGAAAATCAAGAGAAACATAATGAAACAACTTTACCACAAACATCAAATAATTTCAAAGAATCAAAGGATTATTCTAAAATATTTAAAAAATATCAAGAAAAATTTGATAAAGTCTATTCAATATCGCAAAAATTATTTTTAACAGAAAAAGCACAACGTCAAACATTTCATTATTATCATAGAAGAAATAATGCATTGATAGATTTAATTGAAAAATTTGATGCAAAACATCCAAGAGAATCAAAAAATGTAATATCATCTTCAATCAACAATGATGAATTTATAAGTGAAACCGACAAATCAAGAATTGAAAAAATCATAGAAATAAATCCAAGATTAAAGAGTACATTAACACCATTATTATCAATAGACGATTCAACTAAAGAAACGATATTCAAAAATTCATACAAAATCAACTTAATATTAAATGAATCGATTCCGGAATTAATTAATGATGATTTAGATATTATTGAAACAAATCCCCAGGATAGTGATAATTGGGTTAAAAGGAATTATCCTCATTTAGTAATTTCAAAATATAAATCTATAGATTTAAAGATTGATGGTATAAAAGAAAATTTTAAATCTCAACCAATGATAAATAAAAGAAAACGTAAGATTGTGAAGGATGAAAACGATGATAATTTAAGCGATGGTAATAATAAAAAAGTGAAAGTTTAAAATTTTACAATCAACTGTATAATATTGTATATTACTATAGCCTAAAAAGAAAAAAATTTAAAAAAAGAAAAAAAAAATATATATATATGTAAACTAAATGTTTAATGAAAACAAGTAAGATCAACAATTGAATTACTTCGAGAGGGATGGATATTGAACCATGAGATGTGACAAGGTCTTCAGGAATCAAACAAGTTTTGTAAATGACGTATATTGCATGATGTTATTTTTTTTGGTATTGTAATGCCAAATTGTCTTTTCTGACAAATCACTTATTACGATCTCTTTTAACCAAAGTTTCTAAAATTTTTGTATCCTTAAATAAATCAAATATGTAATTCTTGGTTTTAAATTCATAATTTCCTTTATCAATAACTTTAATAATTTTTAAAAATAAATTTAAATTTTCAAAAATTTTTGGATTCAAAATTTTAATTTTATTTAATTCTTTAATTGATTTTTTCAAAATTTTTGCCAGTACAATTGTACTATGAACTAAAGTTAAATGGTTTATATAATTCAAAATTTTATCAATTAATAAATCATTATCTTCAATATTTTCAATTTCATCATCATCGTTATCATCATCTTGTTGTAAATCTATAAATTCATAAAATGTTCCATTACCACTAAATAATGTATAGTATTTTATATCTCTATAAGGATTTATTTTTTTAGTTTTAAAAATATCTTCAGTATTTATATTTTTTGGATAACTTAAATTTAATGGATTATTATCATCCAGATTAAATCTTGAAGAGGTTGAACACCAATTCAATTCATCTAAAATTTCAATTCCTTCAGGTGTTGATGAAATTTTACCTAATTGATAAAATGCAATACCTCTTATTTGCCAAATTGGTGATTCATAAAATAATTTTAGTATGATTTCAATTATATTTATGTTATTATTTAAATTTGAAATTGGATCAAGTAATTTAATTCCAAAATTTGATGAAGAAATTTCTCCAATTATCCATAAATTTTGTTTTAATAAATTAATATCATTAATAACTTCTTCATTATTTAAATCAAAATAATTATCATCAAAGATTTCTTCCTCATCTTTTTCATCATTAAGTAAAAAACTATCATTCAATTTGAAATTGTTATTACTATTATTATTAGTTTTGTTACTAAAATATTTATTATAATTTTCATTAAACGGTGATTTTTCATCGTCATTTATTTTGGTTTGATCATAATCAGTTATATTTTCATAATGATCATTAATTAATGTTTCATTATGATCAATATTACCATCAAAATTTTCTTTTGTATTATTTTGTTGCAGTCTAATCAAATGTAATTTATTAACAACATGATTTACTTGATATATTAATTTATCAAGATACAGTCTATCATTATTGAAATAAGTGAATCCTTCTTCAGTTGATAATAAATAATAAAAAAAATGTCTTGAAATTTCTAAACTTGAATCGTTTTTTGAAATATATGGATAAAATTTTGATTGAATTGATTTCTCAATTAATTTAACATAATTAAAATTTTTTGAATAATTTATTGAATCTTGAAAATTTTTTGAAATAAAACCAAAATCAAATAAGTATCTAAAACCAATTGATGATTTACAAAAATTAGAAAGTAAAATTTCACCATTTTTTGATTTTAATAAAATTGAAATTGATGGTTTTAAATTTATAAAATAATTTAAATTTTGAAAATTTTTATCAATAATAAAATAGTTATAAATTAAATTAATTGATTTATTAACAATCTCAAAATTTTCATCATAAATTAAATTAACTAACATTTTGATTATGAAAAATTCACATTGTTTAACTTTTATTAATGATGGTAATAATGAATCAATGATAAAAAATTTAATTTCATTATTTGAAATACTAATTGATTTTGATAATAATAATCTTAATTGATTATCAATTGAAAAATCAAGATTATTTAATAATTTTTTTATAAGGAAATTATTATCATTATTTGAATTACTACTTTCAATAATATCATTAAAGATTGTGAAAAATTGCCATTGTTCTAACATTTTTAAACCAAATGAATTTTTTGAAAGTACAGCAATAAATTTAATATATCCAATACTTAATGTTGTTTCTAATCTTTTTTTGGATAATATTGGATCTTTTGCCAGTATACCACTAAATGGATCAATTTGAGCAAAAATTTCTGATAATTGTGGTAGTATTTTATTAGTTGAAAGATATTTTACACCATTATCTAAACTTAATAAAGTTTCAAATAATTGTATTCCGGTATTAATATATTTTCTTGAATTTTGTTTAACATTAATATTACTATCATGAATATTGGTACCCCCATTAGTATTATTAAGACTATTATTTCTTCGACTTGATTTTTCCACAGTTGAAATATTACAAAATCTAAATTTAAATGGTCTATAAAAAGATAATAATCTTTTCAAAAATTTTGGATTTTTTTCAATTAATTCATCAAATCTTTTCGAATTTCTTAATGGTCCTTGAATTAAATTATTTAATAATGTCCAATTCCAATTTTCATATTCTTTAATTGCTAAAACTTTTGTATTATTTATTAAAGTTTTAAATTCTAAATCATTTATATTAATTTTATTATTAATATTAATATTTTTAACGTATGTTTTCAATTCTTCTTGTTTTGTAGTCGAAATTGGTTTGGTTGGATTTAACTTTGTTCTTATAGTTGATTCAATTTTTGATGTTGATACTAATGATAAAGTTTTATTTTGATAAATTTGATAAATTATTAATTCTGGAGGTAATAAATCATTTGCCATTTCAACAATATGACTAAATAATAATGTTGCTTTATTAGTTATATCTTCATCATCATTACTTTCAATGATTTCAGCTAATCTTGTTAATAGATTACCTTGATTAACTAAAATTTTTATTAATAATCCAATATAATGATTAATAATATTAAATTCTAATTTTTGATTATTTAATTTCGAATATTGGAAACTATAATAAGAATTTTTTAAAACCAAATTAAATTTTTTAATTGATTCACCAATTTGAGAATTTATTAACCATGGTAATGATTTAATTCTAAGTATATCAAAAATTATATCCATTATAATATTTCTTAATCTTGAGTTTTTCTTCTTTAAATTTAAAAATAAATCATTCAAAATTGAAAAATTATTATGACTAAATGAAATTAATCCATTCCAATTTTTTAATAATATTGTTAGTATGAATGAAATTTTTAGTGATTTGGAAATTAATCTTTTATTACTTGATTTTTTCAATTTTTGTTTCTTATTACTAATATTATTGCTGTTATTATTATTATTATTATTGTTGTTATCGTTTTTATTATTATTATTATTATTATTACTGGTTTTCATTAAATCTTTTTCTTCATCTTCAAAATGTGAAAAAACTGAAACTAATGAATTTAAATCAATACCATTTCTTAAAAATTTTCTTGATGATTGAAAATCTAATAAATTCATAAGTACCATAACACAATTCACCGAAAGTTCAGTTGGACCATTGATAATTGTATTTAAAATTATTTTAAAACCACCACTATGAAAAATTAATTCAGGTTTTAATAATGAAATTTCACAAATTGTTTCTAAACAAATTTTTTTAAAATTTTCAGTTATAATATAATTATCATTTATTGAATCATGATTATAAATATCATATTCATAATCATCTTCACGGGAAAACATTTCTGGATCATCAACATCATAATAAGTATTACCATATTCAATCAAAGTAATTAAACATTTAATTACACCAATTGATAAATTATCCGTACCTCGAGGAATCGATAAAAATTGACGAATTAATTTTAAAGCTTCTTCCTTTTCAATTAATGTAGTTTTAGTTGACATTGTTATAATAATGAAAATTAAAATTTTTGATTGAATTAATATAGTTAATGATTCATAATTTGAGATTGAATATCTTAAAATTCTATAACCTATTGCTTTAACTTGAGGAGATGTATGATAAAGCATGAATTGAATTTTATTAATGAGATGTTTCATTAATAAATCTTTTTTCAAACTTGGATATTGTGATAATATAAGTACAAGATCATTACCTTTTGAAACAATAGAATATTCATCTTGATCTTTACTTGAAAAACCTTGTAAGATTTCACTAAGTATCCAGGTTGGACTTTCAGGGTTGATTGGAGCATTTATTTTGTTAACTTTTACAAAGGAATGATTTATGAAGGGAGAATTACCATTGAAAATACTATTATTATTGTTATTAATACCATTATTCATACTGTTATTACTGATGTTATTATTTACATTGTTGTTAAAATCATTATTGGAATTATTATTATAATTTCCGTTAGGATTGGTATTATTATAGTTGTTGTTGGTATTTGTATTGGTATTGGAATTGATATTGGCATTGGAATTAGTATTAGTATTAGCTGATTTAATATTAGAATGATTAAAGTTATATATATTATGAGGAGATGAATGCTTCAAATCAATTGAGTTTATACTCAAGCTATCAAGAGTTGAACTTCTCGTTCTATCATTATTAAAATTATGATTGTTTGTTGGATTTGGAGTTATATTTAGACTTGAATCTTGATTTAAATTTGTATTGGTATTTGTATGTGAATTTGTATTTGAGTTTGCAGTTAGATTCAAAGTATTTAAACTTGCACTTGAATTAGATTTAGATACAGGTATGGATGAATTTGAATTAAGTTGTTTTGCAGCAATAACTTTACTTAGATTGTTTGTCAGTCTATCATTTATAGGTTTGGATGATGAATCGTTTTTGAGTAAGGAATTCAATGAATTTTGATTATGGGAGGTGTTATTTGAATCAGGTAATGGTAATGATGATGTATCGTTAGATTTATTTATATTGTCTAAATTTTGAGAATGATCGTTTATATTTGTGGGATGATTGTTGGTATTAGGTATATGTGTATTATGGGCGTTTAGTATCTGGGGATGTGTATCATTATGGTGTGAGTTATTATTTATGTTATTATTGGATGCAGAGTGTGAATCGGGTAATTGATTGGGGGTGGAATGATTACTTATATTATCATCATCTGCCTCGTTTATATGATTATGATTATGATTATGATTCTGATTCTGAGTACTATGGAAACTGTTTTTTCTATGATTGGAGTGATTACTATTTATTGAGTTCATGGATACAGACCTTATTCGATGATCAGAAGAACTCATAATTCTATGGTGTTGTGGGCGGTTAATTCTGATGAAAATGAATTGTGATACGTCGGCATGAATTAAAATAAAGATATGGGACAAGGGGAGGTTAGCATTAGCAGGGTTGAGCGGTGTCTAGGAAATTTATTCAATCCTGTTATATGAAGTGAAGTTATAAAATGTAAGTAATTGGCTGTTGATTGTTATATCATATTCTATCATATCATATTATATCATTCCATGTCATATCATATTATGATTGTATAAACAGTTACACGTCTACATTGGTAGCGACGCGACCTTGTATGAAAAAAACTTGCACGTGATACAAGTCATGTGACATTTCAGTCACATGACCCCACGAATCTAATCAGACCGACAATTACGTAATGCGGGTTAATAAAGTGTAATAATGCGTTTTGGGTTTTGAGTTTTGCACATTACAAATTCCACTTTACAGTTTGGATATTAGATTTTGCACATTGAACATTTGAACACTGAACACTGAGCATTGAACGCTGTGATTATATTTTGTTGGTTTTCCCATAATTGGAGACAAGAGAAAATTGCCGGATATGTAAGTAACAATAGCATAAGGCCAACAGTACTTGCAGGTCATGAATTAATGAATGACTTGGGGGGGAGAGAAAGATATAACACCAAGTTGTAGTTACGCTTTGGTGTAGTATCCCAATAGAAGTGTGTGGGTGGGTGGTGGTGTTGCAATGGACCAGTAACAGTGGTGGCATATACTGAACGCTGAAAGTAGACAAGTTGTAGATTAAGCGTGATAGTGTGAAAATGCCGTACGCACAATCGTACTATTTGGTGTATGGTGAGAAGTATTGCAGGTTGGCTCTGGTGGGATTGGTCCAACACGGGGTGGGCGGGTGTTTTTGCAGGTTGCACCCCCTCCTCGTAGAGTGAGAAAAGCATGCCCCAATCAAGAAGACACAAACTGCACTTTATTTTATTTTATTTTATTTTTTTTTATTTTTATTTTATTTTTTTTTATTTTTATTTTTATTTGATTTTACTATTTTATTTTACTATCATTTTATCTGGGAATGCTTTATACTATATCGTAGATACTTTGATATAATCAGAATAAACTGCCGTTGATTTGTCTAGCTTAACTACTCTACATCCACTCACCTCTTTCTTCTGTCAGTTATCCTTGATCATCCACTAATCAGTCTTAGATTCCCTTACTGTGTTTCGTATTCCGTTCTCACCAATTTGTTTCCACTAATTATTATATTATACTATATTCCATATTCTTTTTTCTAGTTTCTAATTTCAATTTCCATTAAATTAGCATACTCCACCATCACATCATATTGATATATTAATATACTAAACCAGATCATTAATATATACTCTTGATCATTCACACCAAGTTTCGTCCACTTACTTCCAATCTCCATTCCAATATTCCACTAATCTTACTCTTTCTGTCTACTACCAACAGTCTTTGTGTTATAATTGTCAAGCCCTTGTTTTTTGTGCTGTTTTGACCTTGACCTTCTTTATATTTATATTTATATTTATATTATTAATATTCATATTCATATTTATCTTTTTGGTTTCCACTTATTAATCCTATATCGTCTGTTGACTTCATTCTTTGACATAAATCTTTGCTATTGCTATTGAACTCGCCTATATCTTATCCGGGCTTATCTTTATCCTACACTAAGATTAACTCAACTCAAATCAACCATTTCAGCTTATCTTTGACGTATTTCTAATCAACTTTTTTTGAACTTACGATGTCGATATCTACAAATAAACCCGACTCTGGTTCAGGTTCTGTTTCAAAAAGACGTTTATCCTTATTTTCATTTGGTTCACACAATAACACCAATCAAACTACCAATTCATCTAATGTCGACAACATTACCAATACCAATTCCAATAACGATCTTGACCTTTCTACATCTCCTTCAAATCATAGCAGTACTAATAACATACCCGTGATTTCTCCATCTGCTTCAAATAACAATACTACCTCCTCCTCGGACAATATTGGCCCTACTTTTGTCAATCCATCATCATCTACTAAACAAATTCCTCAACAAAGAAAAAATCAACCTGCTCCTCCTCAATCAATGAATGTATCACCAAATACTTACAACAATCAATTAGATTCACCCATTTATTCTCCTGTATTAGAATCTTCAATCACTTCATTATCCGAAAAACCGGATTCAAATATTTTTGAACGTTCGGTTCAAGATTTTTCATTTGATGGTTTAGATCATCCAAATTCAAATAAATCAAAATCAAGTAATCAATATATTAGAAATGAAGATTTTATTCCTCCTGCTTTAGATGCAACCACTTCAATATTAAATGATAAAGATACGGATTTAGATAATATTGAAATGATTTATTCTAATCGTAGAAATTCTTCTGTTATTGGCCTTAATATGGCTTTAGGTAGACCTTTCACTCCATCAAGAAAAAATTCAAGTTATTCAATAAATCAAAATTTACAAGATTCTTTACGACAATCATCTATATCTCAATCAATACAACCTCCATCATTTAATCAACAACAACAACAACAACAAAATCAACAACATCAACCTCAATCTCCTGTTTCTCCTCCAAAATTAACTAGCTCAAAATCGTCTGTAAGTTTTTATTCTTATGCTGATATGATTAATAATGATGAATATTCAAGAAGACCTTCTTTTAAAGGTTCTTATAGTCAAGGTATAATTCCAACCATTGGTAGAAAACAAAGTGTATCATCAGCCAATATCCCATTTAATTCATCATTAAATTCATCCAATTCAAGTTATTTCCCCAAAATTCAATCATCAACAAATTCATCATCACAATTACCATTATCATCAAAATTTAATAAATCACAACAACAATCTCAATTATCAAGACAATTTTCAATTAAAGAAGGTCAATCAACTTCAAGAAAACCTTCAACCACTTCATCATTAAAAAACACATCCTCTGCAAATTTAAATAAATTTTTAATATCTCCTGAATCATCCGATGATGACTCAGAAGATCATGAAATTTATTATCCTGCCGTTAATGATTTATCAAAGAGAAAATCATTAACTTCAAATTCATCTCAATTAAATTCAATTAATGATAATGAAAGTTTGGTTTCAACTTCAATTGGTGATTGTATTAGACAATCAACTACTGAAATTAATGGTAATTAACATAAAATAAATAAAAATATATAAAACAATAACTATAATCATAACTATGAAAAAAAGGAAATAGATTAGTGAAGTTTACTCCGTTTCACTTTTCATCAATATCATGACGTTCTTTCAATTCAACTTTAATAATCAAATTATATCTATTATAAGTATACTGGCTATTCAAAAAATTCCTCCAATAAACAAAAAAAAAGACAAAAAAAAAAGATAAATGGATGAAAAACTATGCAAAAGACATTGCATTAATTAAAACTACCTTAACACCTAACAATCAATAAAGTATAGTGAAATACATATCAGATGAAAATCAAAGTATGTTAAAATTTGAAAAATTTCAAGGTAAATTCAATCATCAATAACAAAACATTCAAATATCTTATTAAAAAAACCTCCTTAAAAAATATTCAAAAAAAAAAAAAACATTTCTCCAATAAATTATCACTCCTTATTATTATATTCTCCATTTTTTTTTTCTTATCAAAATATTCTATTAAAATATCGCTAATTCTAATCAAATCTTTCATTTACATTTTAATTTAATCTTTTTTTTTTTTTTATTTTCCCTTAGTTTGTTCAATCTTTTGTTTCTTTAATTAAATCTTACTTACATTTATAAATTTATCGTAGTTTCGTAATTGATGAATTTTGTATAATCAAGAGTGAGCTTTGTTCATTGTTTGCGTTGGTTTTTTGGTTCTCTTGTGGGGAGAGAAGAGAGGAGGGAAGAGAGGGGAAAGGGGAGAGGTTTGTCAATTGAAATTTCAATGACTAGGTTTAGTTACATTTTGCAACATGATTGTTTAATGCGTTATCCTTACTTGATAAACAAAATGATATTATTGTATTTTGAAATTTACTTTTTCGCCAAGGTCATATACATTTGACAATCAAGTGAAATAATTTATAATTCACAAAAATTTATTATTAAATTTTAGTATGTTATTTTATTATACAGAAAAGAAATATTAAAATATTTGAGATTCTTATTCAGCTAAATAATTTTTTCTACTTGCAGTTCTTGTAAATCTTCTTAATTGCCATTCAACATCTGCATCTTTATTATCAACTAAACCTAATTTTAATTCATATAATCTCATTTCAAATCTTGGTCCAACTTCACTTAATTCAATACCATCTTTTGTTTTCAAATAAACATGATGTCTTACACTTATAAAATCATCATTATTAATAAATGTTATGACTCTTGAACTATCCTTTTTAACTCCCGGTGGGAATAAATGTTTTAAAACTTTAACTATTCTTTCACCTAATTTAGTTGTGAAATTTTCGAAAACTAAATGAGGATAACTTTCTGAGACATTCCCCATATTTGGTAAATCATGTCTTAATTTAACATTATGTAATGTAAATACTGCTGATGGTCCATGTGGGAAATGTGATATGGTTAATGATGTTGGTACACCTCTATGTTCATGTAATAATATTAAATCAGTTATACCAGTTCTATTACATGATGTAACTAAATCAGGTATAATATAATTACCTCTATTTAATTTTAATGAATTTGGGAACATTAACTTGATTTCTTTTGAAAATTGTAATAATCTAACTGATGGAGATCTTGAAGTTGTTATAATTAATTTTGGTTCTGATATACCACTTAATGCACTATATTCATCATCAATTTCAACTTGTTCACTCTCATCATATATGAAATCTTTTTGTAATTCGGTATCTTCACTTAATTCTTTGGATAATGATTTACCACTTGCTAATGCTGCTTTTAATTGTTGTCTTTTTTCACTTTTACTTGATTCTTGTAATTCAATAGCTTTACGATATAAATATTCTCTTCTCTCTCTTGCTTGCCTTCTTATCATTGTGACGGATTCGTTTTCTTTTTTTTTTTGTTCGTTAGATTACTGAAAGCTGTTTATTTCTTTCAAAAATAATGTATAAAATCGGTATGTATAAAGTTGTTGTATAACTAAGTTTTAATTATAAGTGTGCTTAACGTTATTTAGAAAACCTATTTTCATATTGCAATGAGATGATCTACATAATTTTTTTTTTTTTTCTGTTAGTGTCGCACGTTGAATATGTCGCGAGGGTGCAAATGTCGTCTACTTGTTTTTGTAACACTGAGGAAAATGATATTAAATTTGGCAAATATATAGAATGGAATTAAAGAATAAATAAATAGGTGATTTTTGAAAAAAAATTTTAGTGAAAAGAAAATTAAAGAATTGAATAAGTTCGTTGTTCTATAAAACCCATAATTTTTGTAAAATAAATAAAAAGAAAACCAAAGAAAGCAAAAAAAAAAAAAAAAAAAAATTATAGACTATATCTTCATCATGCGAAATGAATTTGATGACGATGAGTATGATTCTCATCATGATCGTTATGATCAACTTGTGAAGATTTGTAAGGTGAGCTTTGAGAATTTCTATGATTTTGATTTTTATGAATATTATTTGAAACTTCATGCTCTAATCTAATCATATCATCTAGCTCATGTTCTTCTTCATTTGGATCATTGACAACATACATTGGATCATTTACTCTCGGCTTTTGTACACCACTATTACTACCTGCTGCAACATTGTTTGAAGGGCTACTGAAAAATGATGACGAATGTCTTCTTTTTGAGAATACATTATCAAGACCAGGTATATTAGATGCTTTCCTACTAAAAGCTCTTTTCAAATCATTTGCAACTGTATGATTATCATCAACATCAGTCATGTTTGTGTTTGCTCTTTCAAATGTTGCATTTCTTCTAATTGCATGATTTTCTTGAACTTCATCTCTTCTTTCCATATCAGCATCTGGTAACATAATAGCTCTGTCTAATGCATATGGTAAACCTCTATGCCTACCTCTAATCATCATAGCGATCATGACTAATTTTGAAACAGTACTAAATTTCTTTGAAAATGATTCATTAGTATTTGGATACCCTAATGATAACCCAACTGTACCATATGCACTAATAATTTCAAATAAAATACTGAAAACGGAAAATCTAACATCTTGATTATTTAATTTACCACCTTCAGCAATACAAATTATGAATAATCCAAGAAAAATGAACCATAAATCGAATGATAATTGATTTCTTAAATGAGTTCCAATAAAAGTTTTCGTGGAATTTTCAACATCATCACTCTCTTGATTTTCTTCTTTCAAATAAAGTCCCAAACTTTGTTCTTCATAAACATTTGTTCTTCTAATTGAAATAGCTAATGGTAAAACTGAAATATACATCATCAACATATAACTTACCTGAATTGCTGGATGTAATTGTGATAAATCAATGACCGCAAAACCTGCAGTTCTAGTACTAAAAGCTTGAAATAATCCATCCATAACTCTATAACCAACTTTAATATGTGAAAGATATGTGCTGTGTAAATCTAAAATTATAAATAAGATTAAATCAACTGCATTTAAAACAACCAAAATTGAAAATAACCACCAAGTTGGAACCGATGGAAATAATAATGTAAAACAACGTCTTGGATGATCTAATAAAAATCCCAAAGATTCTTTAAGTAGCGATAATGGTTTAGAAACCTTGAACAAAATCCAAATAATAAATCTTAAAAGAACCGGAAATCCTGTATTACCAATAACAATAAAAAAAGACATGAATACCATAACATAAACTGAAGTATTGAAACTTTGCATCGAATCGGGGGTTAAGGTAAAGCCTAAATCATTGAATGACGATTGAGCTGTGAAAAAGCCCCACCATGTCGGACTAACACCTATATCTCTAATGATTTTTGAATATTTTGATTGTGTTTGAATCCACGGAACAAAGATAAGAAATGCAATTATATGAAATCCAATATAATAAGTTAGTAAGATTTTAATTAATAATTTGACTGCTCTATATTCAACACCACCCAATTCTTCCTTTTGTTCTTCACTTAAATGAACAAATGTAGAATTTCTACCAATTGTAGGGATCCATGACAAATAGTTAGTGCTCATTGTTTTCCTTAAAGAATTATCACCACTACTAAACCTTGTTACTTCTTCGTCATCATAATCATAGTCCGATGATTCTTCACTTGTATCATCAAAGCTATCATCATCTTCATCAACATCCTCATTGTTGTCACCAGTTCTAATTGAGCTTAATCTATGGAAAGAAGGAGTTCGTAACCTTCTTAACTTTTTTTTTCCTGTTTGATACGTTGTTTTTTTATTGAGATGATTTGAATTACTAGACTTAGGTCTGAACTGCTTTTCAAAAGTAGAAGATTTTAAAAATGAGTTACTTCTACCGGGTGTAATTTCTAATGTATTTGATCTTTTACCAATCTTTTTTCCACCTGTGGCATCAGATGATGGTAAAACCAAATTCGATCGAGCTCTTTGTATATCGTCACCATCATTGCCATCATGAGTATCGGATTCCTCACCATCATGATGTGGTGGATGATTCTTACTAGCTCTGTGTTTTGTGTCGTAATCATCATCTGTATCCTCATCATCATCGATTGCATGTTCATCGTCTGCATCATCATTATCGTTTACACCAGTTGTTAGTTGTTCAAAATCGTCATTCTCACTATCAATTGATTGGTCTTCGTCTGCTAAATCATTAGTCAACAGTTTCCTCAAGGGTGGATTCTTTTGTTCATTAACACTAGTATTGTTATTAGTGAAGGATTTTTTCAATTTTGACCATTTTTTATTATGTTTTTTATGATGTGAGTTATTGCTATTTGTAACATGATTGGATGATCTTTTCGATTTTTTCATTGGTTTATCGTTAACATTAAACTGAATTTGAGGATTCCTCTTCTTAGTGAAAATTGGATTATGTATATCGTTCTCAATTTCATTAGGCGATTTGATAACAAGAACGTCATCATCCCCAACTTCATTATTGTTGTTATTATGATTGCTATTATTACCATTTATATTACTTTGATTATAAACAGGTGATGATGGCCTTAAATTTAATCCACTGGCATTTTTATGATTATTTTGTAGCATAGCAATGGACATGTACATATCACTTGGTTCGATTTCCTTTTTACGCGTATGCTTAGATGGATGAGGTAAATTACCGAATTTGATTCCTTCATCATCGGGTAATGTAGGTGGCGTTGCTGATTTTATTGGATCAATCGCAGTTGATGTATTTGAGAGTCTATCTAGTTGTTTGTTCGTCAATGGTTTTTGATTTTTTTGTAAGTATCTTAGTTTTTCTGTATCATCATCCGTATCACTTGGTTCACTTAGATGAATGACATCATTATTATTGTTATTATTATTAGTATTGATGAGTTGATGATTTAGTACAATATTATTACTATTTTGATTATTCTGAATGGTGGAAGATGACTGAGGAGAAGAGTTTTGACTTTGATTTTGATGATCATCATCCTTCAAACTTGTACTGTTACTACTGCCATTATCATTATTGAAAGCCGTTAAAGGATTTTGATTTTGATTTTCGTTGATATATCTTGGATTGAATCCAAGACCTTGATTATTTACAGTATTAATTCTTGTTGAGTCGAAGGATCTTGTTCTTGCCGCGAGAGTGGCATTACGTCTCATTTTAAAATTTAATTTTGAGCTTTCTTTGATATTATCAAAATGTCTTTCAAACCAGTAAAGTCTCACAAAGAGTAATGACCCATGAATGAAAATCGGTGTTGTTAATGTTGCTATAATGTATATCATGATTTGTTGATATAAAGTTAGTTCATTAAAATTCACAGTGTTTAACCCAGCTTGCGTTGAGGCACCAGCTGTTGTGAACAAAATATCAATATATGGAATATTCCTAACTGGATAGAGTAATACTGAGCCAAGGAAAACCATGAATGTAATATAGGTATAATGAACCACTCTAAAGTTTGGAAAGAGTACAACGGCATAGGGATGAATTATCAGGGCAAATTTATGAATCTTGTTTCTAAAGCTTAGGCCTATCGAATAACGGGATCTCTTTCGTTTATAGGCAGACCATAATCTTTTTATTTTGTTAGCCATGGCTATTTTTATTGTGTTAATCTACTCAAGATAGTGAAACGACTATTATTTATAACGCTTGTGTTTAACTTAAAATTTGAATGTTATTATGTGTAAATTAACCATGAATATGCGATGTGAGATTTAATGCGATGACAAGCAACGATAATAGTAACGTGTGATGCTAAAGCCGAGTCAGTTACCACTGATAGGCAAGTGAGTGATGAGTTGCAAGAATAAGGTAATCTGGGTTAGATATATATGAAGAGAGTTGTACTTATATGAAAATCCGTTTTACTGTTACTTCTTTATTCCACTGCCAAATTTTCAAACCCAAAACGGTATCTCGAACCAAATAAACAAAAAAAAAAATGAGAAACATTTCTAGTGCAGAGAAAAAAGAAATAGAAATCTAGTTATATCGATAGGGTGAAACAAGCATTTTATCCAGCATCACTTTAGTTGAATGACTTCAACAAAAAGAAGAATACGTGTGAGCTGTCGGTGTAGTTTATATGTAATGTGAACACGATAGTAGGCTAAGAATATACTTTGTTTTTGGTTGAAAGAAAGCGATATACAATTGGAACCAGAAAAGAAAACGTGAACTTACGAGAAACTTCAATTTCGATTTATTGACGATAGTAATTGTTATTATCATAGCAGCTATGGTACCCATGATGGGTATGCTACACGATAACAATTTTCAGCAATATCGCTCAGTTATGTATATTTGTACCATTGCATCTCAGTTTTGACTTTGTTCAATTGAGTTTTTAAATTCTTGTTAGTGATTCTTACAAAAGCGTAGTCATATTCGTCTAATTTAGAAATACCTTTCACATTCCATGAAAAAGTATATGGGTTGAGTATTATCCACATTATATTCTTTCACTGGTGATAAAGAAAGGATTCAGTTTCATTAATGGCAACGTTTATTCAACCCACATTCATTTTTTTTTTTTAACTATAACCATCTTCGATATATATCTAACTATAAAATTTAAATATATACTTTTGAAGGGTAGGGTGAACATTATCAGAGCTAATTATGGAGAAGAGTTGAAATAGAACTATCGTAAAAGAAAAAAAAGTAAGACTCTAATTCAGCTGCTAATGTTCACAACGGGCTGTCTAGAAAATTGTCATTAACCGATTGGTATTCACTCATCAAGCGAGACTCATTTGAAGGATACCAAGATGTATATCTGATCCAAGTGTATGAAATGAAAAAAATATAAAATGAATACTTTGCAAAGGTTCTTTGTAATTTGGATACAATAATGAGAAAATTTGAAAATTATGTGAAAAAAATACGTTAGGCTGGAAGTAGGAGACATCATGTTCTATTAAACACAGATTCCTTCATCCAACTTACTCTACCAACAACACACAACCAACAAGGGTCATTAATGGATCGAAAAGAACTTTCATTAAATCATTTGATATAACAATTTTTTACGATTTACGGAGAATTTTTGGAAGCTGGTATGTCTCAGATTCAACCAAATAATTTTTCAATCAATTTAACTTCAAAAGTTCGAAATTAACAAATGTTTTTGACCTTAGATCAGAAAGACTAGAGGGCTATAAATATCAGCAATGCATAAATTATACAGATGCTTGTATATCTAGTTTGAATTGTTTTGCATCCAATAAAGTGATGAAAACGGCGATGTATCCTGCATACAACACTCCCAATATAATGTAAATGTCTTACAAGTCGCTTGTCTTAGTCCTGTTTAAACAAATATATCGGATAGTATATTCACGTTGTTGATTATTGATGTTCATTGTTGTTTTCAAAATTCATTTGAATGTAAACATGGACAGGCTTGAGCAATGCAGGACAACTACCACAAACCTAGATTAATAAAACAAAACTTGAATCAGAGTCGATTATTAGTTTTGTTCAAATGTCCTGTTTCTACCACCTAATAATGCCTATTATTAATCCTGTTACACCATTGATTCTGTCGTATGACATGAATCCTGTTACATCACCAATCCTGATAAGTCTGCCAATATTAGTGATGACTTCTGTTAATTGTGCTATAAATTTACTAATTTTGTCACTGTTTTAGCAGCTTGAAGTAGTTGTAATAAAGTTACAAAACGCAATACCGTTGACGTTACCCTCGGTATACCGGATGTAATGGCCGTACCGTGACTTATACAGTACTTAGCAGCCAGACATCCGGCCCGCACTAGTGAAAATTTTTCACATCCGGGGGCCGAGACAGGCTTGTAGCGATGATTTTGCCAGAACTAATATAAGGTGGAATAAAAGTATAAAAGGATCAGGATTCTGCTCGTAGTCTCAAAACTTTTCATTTAATTTATTATTTTATTTATTTTATTTATTTCTTCTCTTTCTTTCTTCTTTCTCTCTCTCTTTCTTCTTCTCCTTCTCTCTCTCTCTCTCTCTTCTCTCTTCTCAACACCAAGAACTTCCTATTCCCCAGAATTTTTGCTAATCTTGTTAATTTAATTGTTGCCAAATAAATCAAGCATTGAAATACCTGATATATTCAACTTTTAAAGTATGTTTACATAATTTCATTGCAAGATTGAACTGAAAGTAATAAATTACGATGCTGAAAACTGGAGCAGAATTGAAAATTTTTATTGTTGAGAAGAGAATGAAGAGACATCTGTAATGATCGATCGTAATCTTTTAAATCTGTTATAGGCCGTTCCCGGATATTTACATCCTCTTATGATGACTGAAGAAAAATACAAGAACTCATGCTCAAACTAACCTTTACACTTCATAAAAAGGGACGTAACTACTCGCCCACAAGGTGGCTAGTGGCTAGTGCTAATTTCGCCCCTACTATTGAAAAGGGTCTTATTTACCAGACGACACTAGTCTTGAATCTCCATGAATTCATCCATCTTTTGTGGTTTTGTCCCTTCTATGACAGCATTGAAAAAAAAAAAAAGAAAAGAACAAAAAAAAAAAAAAATTGTGAAGAGCTGCGTATTTTTAATTTTTCAGTTATCAATTTATTAAATTGCATCTTATATCTTTCAAATTTTTTTTAGCATTGAAGATCTACCTTCTTTTACTTTTGATCAACTCATACTAACAATAACTTTTAGTTATTTTTGCCTTATTTCATTCATTTTTCTTTCTTCGTTCGTTATTCCATTACTCCTTTTTGTTCTCCCCCACACTCAAAAGGTAATAGAATAAAATTTTAAAGTACTCCTTTTTAAAAAAAAAAAAAAATTTCAAGTCTGTTACAGAAATATTTAAATACCCCCCAATTTAAATCGTTTCTAATTGTTTCAAACTTAACTTGTTAATTGATTTAACTACAAATTTTTCATTGTTCATATAAAAGTAAGAAAGTAAATCTTCAAAGAAATAACTCAATTCAAGATGGCAAAAGTTTCTGCTCCAATTTCTCCACCAATGGAAATCACTGGTGACCGTATGATGACTTTACAAACGAAAGATGGTCTTGCTTTACAAGGTTATTCTTTTGGTGCTCCTGTTACAGCTGCTGGTGAAGTTGTCTTTCAAACTGGTATGGTTGGTTATCCTGAATCAATCACTGATCCTTCTTATGAAGGTCAAATCTTAGTTATTACTTATCCTTTAGTTGGTAACTACGGTGTTCCAGATCGTAATTTAAAAGATGAAATCGTTAACGAATTACCAAAATATTTTGAGTCAAACCATATTCATATTGCTGGTTTGGTTGTTGCTCACTATACCGAAGAATACTCTCATCATTTAGCTACTTCTTCTCTTGGTGAATGGTTAAAACAAGAAGGTATCCCAGCTATTTATGGTGTCGATACTAGATCTTTAACCAAAGTTTTAAGAGATCAAGGTTCAACCTTAGGTAGATTAGCGTTACAAAAAGAATCTTCATTACCTAGTGATAAACTTTTAGCTAATCCAGATTGGGAAAATTATTTTGAAATTCCTGAATATGATGATCCAAATGTTAAGAATTTAGTTGCAAAAGTTTCAATCAAAGAACCAAAATTATATGCGCCAGTTAAAGAAAATGCTAAAACTGATAAAAACGGTAAAGTCATTAGAATCTTAGCCATTGACGTTGGTATGAAATTTAATCAAATTAGATGTTTTGTTACCAGAGGTGTCGAATTAAAAGTTGTTCCATGGGACTATGATTACACTAATGAAGAATACGATGGTTTATTTGTTTCCAATGGTCCTGGTGATCCATCTGTTATGACTGATACTGTTTCTAATTTAAGAAAAGTCTTAAAAGATGGTAAAACTCCTGTTTTCGGTATTTGTCTTGGTCATCAATTATTAGCAAGAGCAACAGGTGCTTCAACTTTAAAATTGAAATTTGGTAATCGTGGTCACAATATTCCTTGTACTTCTACTATTTCTGGTAGATGTTATATCACTTCTCAAAATCATGGTTTCGCAGTTGATACTAATACTTTGAATGATGGTTGGAAAGAATTATTCGTCAATGCAAATGATGGATCAAATGAAGGTATCTATCATGATTCAAAACCTTATTTCTCCGTTCAATTCCATCCTGAATCAACTCCAGGTCCAAGAGATACTGAATTTTTATTTGATGTTTTCATTCAATCTGTTATTGACTTTAAAAACTCCGGTATTTACAAACCAGTTGAATTTCCAGGTGGTTTATTAGCTGATAATAGAGCTGCTCATCCTAAAGTTGATGTTAAAAAAGTTTTGGTTTTAGGTTCAGGTGGTTTATCAATTGGTCAAGCTGGTGAATTCGATTATTCTGGTTCTCAAGCTATCAAAGCTTTGAAAGAAGAAGGTATTTATTCCGTTCTTATTAATCCAAATATTGCAACTATTCAAACATCAAAAGGTTTAGCTGATAAAGTTTACTTTTTACCTGTTACTCCAGAATTCGTTAGAAAAGTCATTCAACACGAACGTCCAGATGGTGTTTACTGTACTTTCGGTGGTCAAACTGCTCTTAATGTCGGTATTAAATTGAAAGATGAGTTCGAAAGTTTAGGTGTCAAAGTTTTGGGTACTCCAATTGATACCGTCATCACTACTGAAGATAGAGAATTATTCTCTCAAGCTATGGATCAAATTGGTGAAAAATGTGCTAAATCTGAGGCCGTATCAAATGTTGACGATGCTATCAAAGCTGCTAATGATATTGGTTATCCATTAATCATTAGAGCTGCTTTCGCTTTAGGTGGTTTAGGTTCCGGTTTTGCTGATAACGAAGAAGAATTAGTTGCTTTATGTAACAAAGCATTTGCAACGTCATCTCAAGTCTTAGTTGAAAGATCAATGAAAGGTTGGAAAGAAGTTGAATATGAAGTTGTTCGTGATGCTTTTGATAACTGTATTACTGTTTGTAATATGGAAAATTTCGATCCACTTGGTATTCATACTGGTGATTCAATTGTCGTTGCTCCATCTCAAACTTTATCTGATGAAGATTATAACATGTTAAGAACTACTGCAGTCAATGTTATTAGACATTTAGGTGTTGTTGGTGAATGTAATATTCAATATGCTTTGAATCCTTTCTCAAAAGAATATTGTATTATTGAAGTCAATGCAAGATTATCTCGTTCCTCAGCCTTAGCTTCGAAAGCCACTGGTTACCCATTAGCTTATACCGCAGCTAAATTAGGTTTGAATATTCCATTAAATGAGATTAAAAACTCAGTTACAAGATCAACTTGTGCTTGTTTCGAACCATCATTAGATTATGTTGTTGTTAAAATTCCAAGATGGGATTTGAAAAAATTTACCAGAGTTTCTTCTTTATTATCGTCCTCAATGAAATCTGTTGGTGAAGTCATGTCTATTGGTAGAACTTTCGAAGAAGCTATTCAAAAAGCTATCAGATCAACCGATTATCAAAACTTAGGTTTCAATGAAACTTCTGCTTTAATGTCGATTGACATTGATTCTGAATTACAAACTCCATCTGATCAACGTTTATTCGCTATTGCCAATGCTTTAGCTGATGGTTACTCTGTTGATAAAGTTTGGAAATTAACTAATATCGACAAATGGTTCTTGAATAAATTAGATGGTTTAATCAAATTTGGTGATAAAATTTCTTCATATGGGGTTAAAGAAAATTTACCAGTTCCAGTATTGAGACAAGCCAAACAATTAGGTTTTGAAGATAGACAAATTGCTAAATTTTTGAACTCCAATGAAGTTGCTATTAGAAGATTAAGAAAAGAAGCTGGTGTTATTCCATTCGTTAAACAAATTGATACTGTTGCCGCTGAATTCCCAGCTTTCACTAATTACTTATATATCACCTATAATGCTGATTCCTCTGATATTACTTTTGACGATCATGGTGTTATTGTTTTAGGTTCAGGTGTCTATAGAATTGGTTCTTCAGTTGAGTTCGATTGGTGTGCAGTTAGAGCTATCAGAACTTTGAGAGAAAACAATACTAAGACTATTATGATCAATTATAATCCAGAAACTGTTTCAACTGATTATGATGAAGCTGATAGATTATATTTCGAAACTATCAATTTAGAAAGGGTCTTAGATATCTATGACTTAGAACAATCATCAGGTGTCATTATTTCTATGGGTGGTCAAACTTCAAATAACATTGCTTTACCTTTACACCGTCAAAATGTTAAAATTTTAGGTACTTCTCCAGAAATGATTGATTCTGCTGAGAATAGGTATAAATTTTCAAGAATGTTAGATAGAATTGGCGTTGATCAACCAGCTTGGAAAGAATTAACTTCTATTGAAGAAGCTGAAGATTTCGCTGAAAAAGTTACTTACCCAGTTTTAGTTCGTCCTTCTTATGTTTTATCTGGTGCTGCTATGAACACCGTCTATTCAAGAGACGATTTAGCTTCTTATTTGACTCAAGCTGTTGATGTATCTCCAGACTATCCAGTTGTTCTTACAAAATATATTGAAAATGCCAAAGAAATTGAAATGGATGCCGTTGCCAAAGATGGTAAGATGATCATGCATGTTGTCTCTGAACATGTTGAAAATGCCGGTGTTCACTCTGGTGATGCTACTTTAATTGTTCCACCTCAAGATTTAGATCCAGAAACCGTTAGAAGAATCGTTGAAGCTACTGCTAAAATTGGTAAAGCTTTAGATATTACTGGTCCTTACAACATTCAATTTATTGCTAAAGATAACGATATCAAAGTTATCGAATGTAATGTTCGTGCTTCTCGTTCTTTCCCATTCATTTCCAAAGTTGTTGGTACTGATTTGATTGAAATGGCTACTAAAGCTATCATGGACATGCCAGTTACTCCATATCCTGGTGAAAAATTACCAGAAGATTACTGTGCTGTTAAAGTTCCTCAATTTTCTTTTTCAAGATTAGCTGGTGCTGATCCAGTCTTAGGTGTTGAAATGGCTTCAACTGGTGAAGTTGCTACTTTCGGTAGAAATAAATATGAAGCTTACTTGAAATCTTTAATCTCAACAGGTTTCGTTTTACCAAAGAAAAACATATTGTTTTCCATTGGTTCATTCAAAGAAAAACAAGAGTTATTACCATCTATCAGAAAATTACATGAATTAGGTTACAAAATTTTTGCTACTGCTGGTACAGCTGATTTCATTAAAGAACATGGTGTTCCAGTTCATTACTTAGAAGTTTTAAGTAAAGATGAAGATCAAAAATCTGAGTATTCTTTAACTCAACATTTGGCCAACAACTTAATTGATTTATATGTCAATTTACCATCTTCAAATAGATTCCGTCGTCCAGCTTCCTATATGTCCAAGGGTTACGAATCTCGTCGTATGGCTGTTGACTACTCTATTCCATTGGTTACTAATGTTAAGAATGCTAAATTGTTAGTTGAAGCTATTTCTAGAAACATTTCTTTAGATGTTACAAGTATTGATTCTCAATCTTCTCACAGAACTGCAACTTTACCAGGATTAGTTAACATTACTTCATTTGTTCCATCTTTCAATGACTTCGAATCAACTACCAAACAATCTTTAATTGCAGGTTTCACTTATAATGCTTTCTTGCCTCAAACTATTACCGGTTCTGCTGTTACTGATTTAGACTCATTGAGTGAAGCTATTGAATCAGCATCTAGAGGTGCATATACCGATTACTCATTATATATTGCTGCTTCCGAAACTAATGTTGAAGAAGCTGCCGAAGCTGCTGAAAGTGCCAGCGCTTTATTCATTCCCTTTAATGATTTTGTCAAATCTAAGGTTTCATCAATCTCTGCTCATTTTGCTTCATGGCCAGAATCCAAACCGATTGTAACTGATGCTAAAACAACTGATTTAGCTTCTGTTTTATTATTGGCTTCTTTACACAACAGATCAATTCACATTACAGGTGTTTCTTCTAAAGAAGATTTCGACTTAATTAGAATGGCTAAAGATAAAAAATTGCAAGTTACTTGTGATGTTGCTGTCTACTCTCTTTTCTTAAGCAGAGAAGAATATACTCAATTACCATTTTTACCAAGTGTTGAAGATCAAAACTCATTATGGGAAGGTTTAGTTGACATCGATTGTTTCTCTATTGGTGTTTTACCTTACGTCGTTTCCAAAGCTCTCAACGATAAAATCATTCCAGGTTTAGGTATAACCGAAGCTTTGCCATTATTATTATCAGCTGTCAGTGAAGGTAAACTTACTATTGAAGATATCGTCAAGCGTTTCCATGATAATCCAATCAAACTCTTCAATATTCCAAAACAAGATGCTACTGTTGATGTCGATTTAGATAGAAGCATTAAATCCATCAGAAAATTAACCTACTCTCCATTTGAAAGTCAAAAATTACAAGGTACTGCTGATAGAGTTTCTGTACATGGTGAAACTGTTTGCTTAGATGGTGAAATTTTATCCACTAACGCCGTTGGTAAAAATGAAATCGAACCAAGAGGTAGGTTTGGATCTATCACTGCTAGTAGTGTTCCACAATCACCAACATTGAACAGAAAAGCCAGAATGTCATTTGGCTCAGATTTCAATAATGCTCGTCGTCCTTCTATTCTTAAAGATCAACACTCATCCGCTACTTTCGAAAAATTAGGAGCTGAGTTGGTTTCTCAACCTCCAGCTGGTTCTTTATCTCAACCAAATGCCTTGCGTGAATATATCAGAAATAATAACACTTTCTTACGTAACTCAATTTTGTCTGTTAAAGACTTTACTCGTTCTGATTTACATTCTTTGTTTACAGTTGCTCAAGAGATGAGATTATCAGTTGAAAGACAAGGTGTCTTAGATATTCTTCAAGGTAGACTTTTAGCTACCATGTTCTACGAACCATCGACCAGAACTTCATCGTCATTTGATGCTGCTATGCAAAGATTAGGTGGTAGAGTTGTTGCCGTTGCCATTGGATCTTCATCAGTCAAAAAGGGTGAAACTTTACAAGATAGCGTTCGTTCGTTAGCTTGTTATTCAGACGCCATTGTCTTAAGACATCCTTCTGCTGAATCAGCTGATATTGCTGCTAAATATTCTCCAGTGCCAATCATTAATGGTGGTAACGGAACTAAAGAACATCCAACTCAAGCTTTATTAGATTTATTCACCATCAGAGAAGAAGTCGGTACCGTCAATGGTATCACTGTTACCTTCATGGGTGATTTGAGATATGGTAGACCAGTTCACTCATTATGTCATTTATTACGTCATTATCAAGTAAGAGTTCAATTAATTTCTCCAAAAGAATTATCAATGCCAGAAGATATCAGACAAATGTTGATCGAAAATAATATGTTAGCTCTTGAAACTGAAGAAATAACTCCAGATATCATTGCTAGATCAGATGTTTTATATTGCACCAGAGTTCAAGAAGAAAGATTCGAAGATAGAGAGCAATATTTGAAATTGAAAGATACCTATATCGTCAATAACAAAATCTTGTCATATGCTAAACAACATATGTGTGTTATGCATCCATTACCAAGAACTAATGAAATTCGTGAAGAAGTTGATTTCGATCAAAGAGCTGCTTATTTCAGACAAATGAGATACGGCTTATTTGTTAGAATGGCTTTGTTAGCCATGGTCATTGGTGTTGACTTTTAATCGCTAAAAAATCAGTTGGGGAATTGAAATCTTTTGTTATGGTCCTTAATTTGCTACTCCTACCTTTACAAAAAAAAAAATAAAAAAAATCAATTAGAATTCAAGCAAACGTATTCACATATCTCGGGGGATTTATGTGGAAATTCGTTTGCATTTTTATAAAGTTTAGTTTGTATTTACATGTTTATATTTTTCTATTATTAATACATTAATTTATCATATAAAAAAGACTGTTCCGTAATTTCGAAAAGTATTTTATTACAATTATAATACATAGTTTTTTCAATCGTGCTTGAAATAAATGTTTTCATCATCTACATCAACTGGCTTAGTTTTATCATTATGTGAATTTTCATTGTCATCATGAACATCATCGTGATTAGATTGCATTAAAGCACGAGCAATTTCAATTTCTTCACCCCCAGCACCAATATGATGATCAAACTCAGCAACTGGTAAATTTCTGTTCTTATCAGTTTGCTCATGATTTGAGTTACGATGAACATGACCATGATTTGGAACTGCAAAGTTATTTTCCTGGTGACTGTCATGGTCATCGTCATCGTCATTGTTGAACTCGGTATGATATTGATGAAATTGATTTGCAGCATCGCCGGTAACAGCAGACGCTGCAACAGCCGCGTAGGTCGGAGCATGTTCATGATTTGAGTGATGAGGAGGGATGTGTCGATCTTGACGTTGACCACGCTTCTGTTGTTGCTGTTGTTGTTGTTGTTTTTGAGCTGCTTCAACCACTGCTATAATTCGATCGTCGAACCCTGACAAGTCATGACTATTCAATAAACTATCATCACGATGATTTGGTAAATTATGAAGCGCCACCATTGCATCAACATCAACAGGGTTATTATTGTTGTTATTATTATTATTATTGTTAATGTTGTTGTTGACGAGATTTCTATTGATCTTATGCCTTATTGGGTTGCGAGAATTGTGATCATCATCTTGTGATATATTTATTGCCTTAGCACGAGGTATTCTTGATGAATTAAGTTTTTTATTGATGGGATTTTGTATTTTACCTGAAGTATTATCTTTAGCAGTTTCACGACACTCAACACAGTTTTTGACAGCTGTTGCAACAGTATCTTTCATACGAGTCCAGTGATATTTATCGGTAATTACCGAAGTAGTTTTATTTATGCCACCGTGATTTACCATATGAGCTTCAGTACATATTTGTAATTGACGAGCGGGATCGGAAACCACTTCTTTACCATTTAACAACAACTTACCATCTATTAGTCTATAATGAGATGCAGAAGATCTTAGTCTTGACTTTTCTTGTCTATCAGCCATTGCAGGGTATTTACCAGTTTCTAAATAAAATTTAATTTTATCAAATCTGTATGCGCCAACGGCAGGGCTTGTGCTTATCAAAGTACGTCCATACATGATAGCATCAACAGCAGTATCATGACCTTTCAAAATGCCCGCTGATTTAATTCTACCCAATCTGGTGAAATTCTGAGTTTCCCAAATTCTTCTAGCAGGAACATTACTCTCGAACACTAGATTGAAAACGCTATATGTATAACCTAATCTCGGAGCCCAATGTAAGTAGCAATCAGTCAAGGTTCTTCCAATACCTTTACCTCTGATACCAGCATTAACGAGAAATCCGGCTGTACATATATGAGAGGAACGTCCAGCATAATTAGGTTTAATGAAAAAAGTACCCAAACATTCTTTCTCCCATTCTCTCACACCTTCTAAAATTGGCGAGTCACCTAAGACCATAACAGCTGCAAAAGATCCAAACCAGTAATTTTGGAAAGCTTCTAGACGTAAAGCATCGAAAAATGGAAAAGTTTCACCTCGCTCTATTTCCATATTGAACTCATCACATAAAAAAGCTAATAAGCCTGGCGGTAGAGATTCAGCACTATATATGGGATAGATAGTGGCCGTTGTTTCACCATCTTTGAGTAGAACGGTGTATCGATCTATATCATTCACTGCATTAAACTCTAGTTGAGGTCTGTAATGATGGGGCAGGTCTAAGTCATCAAACTCAGGCATGCTGTTTTGATGTTTATGAAATCTGAGTAGAGACACAAGAGGACAATTACGAAATATTAATAGTATTATCCATACCGTCTAAGTATTTTTCAAAATTGCTGCTTGTGTGCAGGAAACAAGAAGAACTACGATTTTATACAAATTAAATTCTATGTTTGACATTTTATAAGGTTAATTTGATGTAATTTATGTTTGATTTGACTTGACCTGGTCTTGAGTCAAGGTGATTAAACGAGGTCTTTCCCATACATGATTGCTCCAGTAAACTGTGTTTCCCCTTTCAAAACGGCAACATTCTTGACATAACCGATTCTGTCGAATCCCAATCCATCCCATATACGACTACTTGCAGTATTGGTTTCGAAAACCAAGTTGAACACTGAGTATATAAATCCTAATTTTGGTGCAATGATCAAATATTTAGTACCCATTTCTTTACCTATACCCATGTTTCGCTTTTCGTGATTCACAATGAACCCAGCATTACAAACATGTGAACATCTACCGATATAATTAGGTTTGATATAGAAATGGCCTAAATATTTGTCTTTCCAAAATGATTTTGGTTGTTGGATTAAATCATCGGTCAAAGGTGACTCAAAATCTCCTTCAATTAATACAGCAGTATAACATTCAAAACAGTATTTTGTGAATTCTTCGTAGGTCATTAACTTATAATGCGGATAGGTTCTACCTTCATCAACAACATAATTGAATTCATCATATAGCACATCTATCAAATTGTTTGGTAAATCATCTGGTGAATGAGCCGAAAACAACGATACTTTTCTCTCTGGATTTTTGGCTAAGGTGAAACTAATAGTTTCCGTGAATTTAGGAGTATTTTCGAACTTACCATCTGCAAATGGTAAACTTTGGAGACGATTGTAGTCATCAGTTTGTCCACTAGACATGCTTTAAATGAATTTCCTTCTTTTCTTTTTTTGAACTCCTGTTGATACAAAGTAAAGTTAAGCCGGTTTATATCATTCAATGATTTAACTACGTAAGTCATAATTCACTCGTTATCTTCATCCAACATGGAAACAAATCCTCGGAATATTATTCCATCTGTAGCCGGTGCACGGGTGTGTTAGCCTGCCTGTCTTTTCATCCACATCCTGCACAGTGCGCGTCCTTTTCAAATAACCATCAACAAAAGGAAACCAGAAATTGAAGCAGGTAAAGTTTTTGACCTGTTGAAGAAAACTACGAAATTCAATCTCACTAGGACATACATTGGTCTCTTAAGGTTTATACTAGCTCACCGAATCATGGACGAGAGTAAAAGAAACGGTTTTGTGCCCGAAAGTATGTTTCACTTTGAAGTCAATGAATTGAGATTATCAAGCTTTGCTGATGACTTTATTCAATGACAACCTTACTTTCATTTTTTTTCAACAAAGTACTAACCACACTTCATAGGTTTAAGTAAGAAAGATAAAAGACGCCAACAAATAAGTTCAAGGTTGAACAAACTAGAACTTACTTTGATAAATGATAAAGATAATTTTTATAGAGGTCTGCTTCACAATTTACAGACAAGTCTAGCTACTTTACAACAAGGTAATAACGATGAATTCCTTCAAAAGAAAGGCGAGTTGGAGGAAAGTCGTGATTATGAACTCACCAAACTAAGGTTATGGGAAGAATATCAAGTCAAGAGAATAGATCACGAATACAAAGAAGACATAGCCAAAGCAAAAGAAAATCATGATCGAATCATTAAGCTAATAAAAGAGAAATTATACGATAAATTACAAATACAAATCAAACAATTGAAAGAAGATAAACTATTACTCAATTTAGTGAATGCTAATTCGTGGAATGCTGTCAATTCAAATGACTCATCAACAGCCGCTCTTAATGCAGTAGCCTCTGCTAATTCACTACATTTGAATGATCGAAGATCATTGAGGAAACGTGAAATTAGTTCTAGATTCAATACTGGAGAAGCTGATGACTTGTCTGATGGTGGTGGAAAAGGTTCATTAAGTATGGGAGAAAATAATTTCAATAATCACAATAATAACAACGGTAACGGAATCTCGTCGAACGGAAATGGACATTCATCACTTCAAAGGGGATATATCTCATCATCCTCGAATAAAAGGAGAAGACATTACGCCACCAGATACTCATCCAACGATGAGCTATCTTCGGGTATAACCAGCACTGGAGGTGCAGGAGGTGTATCAGGTAATGGAAGTCATGTAAGATCAAATAATGCGAATGGTGCAAGTAGTGGGAACGATAGTAATTTAAGCGATAAAGATTATGATGCATTAAATAGTATAATAATGGGAAATGAAGATGGAGGTATGTCGTTCATACTCATGGATCAAAATAATAACACTAATACTACGCATCATAATAATGGTAAAAATCCATCAGGTAGACCCAATACCAGAAATTCACACAAACAATTCATTGGAGTCCAGGGTTTGAAACCAGAGGAATTGAACGATGACTTGACTTTATTAAGAAACGCTATATTGAAAAAGGAGAAGTAAGCATTCATCACATCTATATACTTTATAATTTTCACTCCTGGTGGGTACTTTATACTCTGTTTATAACCCTTTCACTTCCTCATATGTATTAACTTAGGTAAATAATCCGCATCGTCTTCATATATTTCAACAATTAATTATACATATTTTTACGATCGAGCCTTATTTCATTCGCAAAGCATCAATAAAATTAATTTTGACTGCATATTTTTGCAATTGTGTACATCATTTTGACAACTTCGCACTCAAACTTTAAGTTCGAAGTTACTTCATTGAATTAACCGCCCAACTAAAACTAAAACTAAACTTATCAAGCCCAACACCTTATTACTTTGATTTTTGTTATCGAGTCAAGTAAAGCTTGAGATTTTGCTTACTCTGCTCAGCAATACTCACGTGATATTCTTTCGTATAGTGCTCATAATAATGACTTCCAGAGTATCACCTAGATCTCATATAGAATACGCGTCTTTCAATAACCAACTACTAAGTCCAAATACAGATGATCTTGAAAGTGATGAAACAAGTGAAGAATCAAGTGGAGAAGATTATGAATCATATAATCGTTTCAAACCTCGAAGAAAAGGATATAGGTATAAGAATATAATCAAGCATAGAATACGGTACCTTAAAAATAAGCGTCTTTGGGCCGTCATCATCATCGTTCTATTTATGATATTTATTCTCAAAAAATTCTTTCACGAGTCGCCATTGATATCAAACGATTATGAATTAAGTGAACGCAATGCTTTCTTAACAAATAAAGAGATAAAACTTAGTTTACTGAATTTGCAATCAGATATTGATTATCCATTTCAGATGGGATGTCGGATACCTGATATAGATCAACCAAGAGCAAACGCAGCATTTGTGATGCTAGCAAGAAATTCCGAAATTGAAGATGTAATAAGATCTATGAAATCAATGGAAAGACACTTCAATCAATGGTTCAAATATCCATGGGTTTTCCTCAATGATGTTGAGTTTAGTGAAGAGTTTAAAAGTCAGGTCAGAAAATATACCAAAGCAGAAGTAGAGTTCGGAACCATACCCAATGAAAAGTGGAATTTTGAGGACAATATTGACAAGACCGAATTTCATGAATATACTGAAAGTCAAGGAGACAGGCGAATAATGTATGGAAATCTTGAATCTTATCATAAAATGTGTAGATTTTATTCGGGGTTTTTTTACAAACACGAACTAGTCAAGAAAAGAGATTGGTATTGGAGGGTTGAACCAGATGTTGAATTTTTCTGTGATTTAACATATGATCCATTTATTGAAATGGAAAAATCAAATAAAAAATATGGTTTTACTGTTATAATTGGAGAATTATATTATACGGTTCCAGGATTATTTAGAGAGACAAAAAGCTTTATTAAAAAAAATAATATAAAGGTTAAAAATGCATGGAATTTATTCGTTGATGATTCGAAATATACCAAAGGAAAGAATAGTAAATTATATGATGGAATGAAAAACAGGAAAGAGATTTTACAAACCATTGAAAGAAATATTAATATTAAAAAAATTGTGCAAACCAAGCAAAAGCAAAATCAATATTTAAGTACAATACCAGAAGAGTTGATAGAAGATTTGTTTGCTAAAGCAGAAGAAAAACCCAAATTGTATGAGGATAGAATGGATCAAGAAGAGTATAATTTATGTCATTTTTGGTCAAATTTTGAAATTGCCAGAACTGATTTATTTAATTCACCTGAATATGAAGCATATTTTCAACATTTAGAAAATAGTGGAGGTTTTTGGAAGGAAAGATGGGGTGACGCACCGGTTCATTCATTAGGAGTTACCATGATGTTACCAAAAGAGGAAATACATTATTTCAGAGATATTGGCTATAAACATAGTACATTAGGTCATTGTCCTAACAACTCACCCAACAATCAGTTGGAATATGATGCCAAATGGGATAAAGAATTGGAAGATTATTCAATGTTTGGTAAAAGAAAGATTGATGTACCTGTTAAAAATGGAGTTGGATGTAGATGTAGATGTCCATATAATATGAAGAAACTTGAAGATTCAGGATCATCGTGTATAAAAAAATGGGCAAAATTAACGAGTGATGATTTCCGAGAATTTCAACCAATTGATACAGATTACTGGGAAGAAGAAATTGAAAAACGAATCAATCATTATTTAAATGAAGGGGGAAAAATTGGAGAAATAAGTATTGTAGAAACGTTGTTCAATGATAAAGAATAATGTAAATTACAAAGTTAAATGATAGATTTTTTTTTTACTTTTTTTTATTTAATAATTGATATGATATTCTAATATACACTGAAAACTAAACTAGAAATACAAAAAATAACAGTTAGGAAGAACTAGATTGAGGAAATTGATTTTTTGATAAAAGGAGAATGGGAAAAATCAAATGGTTTAACCACCGAAACCATATAAGGTTCTACCTTGTCTCTTTAAAGCGTAAACAACATCAAGAGAAGTAACAGTCTTTCTTTTAGCGTGTTCAGTATAAGTAACAGCATCTCTGATAACATTTTCTAAGAAAGATTTAAGGACACCTCTAACTTCTTCATAAATTAAAGCAGAAATACGTTTAACACCACCTCTTCTTGCTAATCTTCTAATAGCTGGTTTTGTAATACCTTGAATGTTATCTCTCAAAATTTTTCTGTGACGTTTGGCACCACCTTTACCTAAACCTTTACCACCTTTACCTCTACCGGACATTATTGATTGATTATTTGATTAATATAATATAGTAACTAAAGAAAGTTTGTAATATAAACTAGACTTTGGTTGATGATTTAAAAGAAGATAAAAAGTCATTAATTGAAGTGGGATTAATGATGTATTTATATCGATCGATATACTAGCGAGGAACGTAAACAAACAAATGTTGAAAGCAACATCAATCTATATCAAAATCATAACATAACACAACGATACGAATCTTTGATAGAAGATCGTAACGTAAACAAAAACACCAACGAATCCCACGGATGACACCAAACACTACAGGGTGGTAGGGTGAATGGTGAATAATGGAGTAAATGTCAATATGTAGCATTGTCGTACATTGCAAAAGCGTACTTGTGGTGGGTGCAGAAGACAGACTGAGATGTGCCCAGCACATGTGTAAACGAGTGACCTGGGTTTCCAGGGTATAACAGACCAGATTGTGTAAACAAAGGTGGATTTTCCTGATTGTCTCAGTTAAAAAGTTTTGTTTGTGGTGATGTTTTTTTTGCAATTAAATTTGTGCGCGAATTTCACACAGGAAAAACCAAAACAACACGGTTTTTTTGGCATTGCTTTTCGCAGACTAAAATGACGGGTGTAAATGTGATACCTGAATTTACCACGCTTTTGTCTATTTACACTGGCAAAGAAGACACAACAACGCAGCAAGAAGGATTCAGATGATCTTGGTGATGCTGATGCCGATGATAACGAAGGTTTTGTTTGTTTGTCCTGTTTTCATTATGTGTATGTGGACTGTGGTGTCTTGTTTACGTTTTCAGATATCTTTGCTAAGTAGTTGATTATAGCACTGTGTTTCATGTCCCTATACTTAATCGATTTATATATAAACAGATGATTTCCCACTTCTTTATCAAACATTTTTACTTTCTTCTTATCATCATCATACAAATACATTCACAATGGCTAGAACCAAACAAACAGCTAGAAAATCCACTGGTGGTAAAGCCCCAAGAAAACAATTAGCTTCTAAAGCTGCTAGAAAATCAGCTCCATCAACTGGTGGTGTTAAAAAACCTCACAGATATAAGCCTGGTACCGTTGCTTTAAGAGAAATTAGAAGATTTCAAAAATCTACTGAACTTTTAATCAGAAAATTACCTTTCCAAAGATTAGTTAGAGAAATTGCTCAAGATTTCAAAACTGATTTAAGATTTCAATCTTCTGCTATTGGTGCTTTACAAGAATCCGTTGAAGCTTACCTTGTTTCCTTATTCGAAGACACCAATTTATGTGCTATCCACGCTAAAAGAGTTACCATTCAAAAGAAAGATATTCAATTAGCCAGAAGATTAAGAGGTGAAAGATCATAGATTTGACTCTGCCTTATCTAAATATATCAGTACTTTTATGTTCTCACTTTATGTTTAATTCTTTTTTGTAAATTAGTATTAGTGTGTAAATTATCAATAAATAAAAAAAAATATCAAAATAACTTTAACTGTAATTATTCTACCTTGTAAATATACTCTTGCTCTAGTATTATCTTTTGCTGTGAGTTTATGATATATTTATGTATACACCCGTACACCACACCACAAATAATAATGAATGTCAAATTTGGACCCCGACTTTTCTCGATTAGTGAAATTCAATTTCATGGCTTTTCAATTTCAACTAAAAAATGTTAAGACACAATTCAATAGTTTGATTTACTAAATTTTACTATAAATCATCAATTATAATGACTGAACCAATTGAAAATGCATCTTCTTCCATCAAACAGCAATTAGATAATGCTGCTTCCACACCATATCCGGCTTGGTTATTATCTACAACGTTATTATATAAAGGTATAACGTATCACAACCCAATAAATTCTGTACAAGGTTCATCAGGCGGATCCTATAAATTTAGTCAAAACTTAAGTTCAGCAAAACCAACACGTGCTTCATGTTTAACATTTGGGTTAACAAATTTATTGGGAGGTTGGATTATCTACGATGGTGATGTTATAAATGGTTCGGGTTTTACTTTTGCTTGGTCAACTTTATATCTTATCGTCAATGGTAGATCAAGTTTTAAGAGCGTGTTTAGAGGTAGAGTGAGTCCTCTTGCTTTGAGTTTACTAGCTGTTGGTAATGCTGGGATATACGGTAAAAAATTCTTCTGGCCATCATCTTAGATTGCTATTGCATTTCAAAATTCTTAAAATTTACGAAAATTTAATGTTGAAAATATGGTAGCTTGATAATGTACCATTTAGCCAATTTACTACTTATTTAACTGATGGTTGAATATAACGAAGTGCAAATGAGTCTGGAAAAGAAAAAAAGACTTATAAATGTAAGAAGTGAAGCAGATAATTAACGTACTTTATGATCATACTGAATATATATATATATATAAAACATGTAATTAGTATACTTCTGTTGTATATTTATCAAGTACATAATGTATCTTATCTTAAGTATCAAAATATCATCATCATTGATTTAAGTAGATGAATTTCGATATTTAATTCCATTTTAATGGAAGCAATTCATTTTTTTGAGCATATTCAATCAATTCAGTTTCATCGTATAATTCAATAAACTGTTGATCCATTGGTCTTTCCTTTGGTGCTGCGAATTTTCTATATTCATCAAATATAATTGTTAATGACCATTGTTGTAATCTTCTTAGTACCCCAACTAAACAACCTGTACGATGTTTACCCCGATTACAATGAATCAAAATCGGTTGATTTTTTGGATTAAGAACAATTTTAATCGCCTCTGTAATTAAATCATGAGGAATTTTAACAAATGGTTCTTTATTTCCTGACATACCTAGTTGAAATAACTCAATTTTTTCATCTCGAAAAAATTCTTCATGAATTTTTGGATACTCCTCCGGAATTAAACAAAGAACTGATTTTAGTTTTAATTTTTTCAAAAAAGTAAAGTTATTTGGTTGAGGAAATGATGATCTGTAAATTTTATTGATAACTGGTGCAAAATTTTCTGGTGGTGTTAGTATTACAGATTCTTGATTTGATTGTTGAAAATTCTTATAATCTTGCGCAATTTCATTATCATTATTATCATATTTATCGTCTATGTCTTCATCATAAGTTGGCTCATTTATACTTTCAACTTGAGGTGGCAATTCTTTCTCTGTTTCTTTCGTTACATCATTATTTAATTTAAAATCGGAGAGTTTTGATCGTATTAATTTATCATCGTTGTACAAAATTACCGGATCTTCTATTATATTTGGATCAGTAAACCTTGGCGTTATGTCATTATTTTCTTGATTACGTTCATAATTACTATCGTAATTAAATTTATCATTATTATTGGAATTGATTGAACTTGGAGTATTTGATTCATCTTGAAATGACGGTAAATCCTCATCCATTTGGAAAGGATCTTCCGAGTAGTCACCCATATTATATCTTTATCTTGATGTAACTATGTTATAATAAATACTAATAAATTGTATTGAGTCCAATTTATTTTTTTTTTTTTTTTTAATCTTATTTTATACTAGATACGATAGCTTGTTTTATATATGAAATTGTTTGATGATAGTTTGTATTGCCTTTGAGAAATAAAGTAACTTTCGACTATATTATCATGGTCTAAATTGATCCAGTGTTTGTTTTATGTGTGTGATATCTATCGGCTCTGGGTCAAATAATTCTACATGCTTTTCCATTATTCCAAATTTCTCTTTTCTGTACATCCTGTTCATTTTCTCACTATACTAAATTTTCAGGCAGGAGGGACGTTGCCTCACGTCTAGAACATTATCTGGGCACAAGAATAAGAGTATAACGAATTTACAGTCCATGTGCCATTAAATTAGATTCTTCTCATTAAAGAACTTCACTTGAACGACTGCTGGTAGGTATACTTGATAGTTGTGCTTCTGTCTAAATTTGATTCCCATGTCGTATGCAATGTCGTATGTTTTAATGTCGCACACACTTTAATCACATCAAAACTGTAAGATCATAGACAATATTAAAATATTAGATATCTTCTTTATCGAAATTTTGATTTAGCTCAAAGACGAACACCATGGTATGTCACATCGAGTTGCTCCTGCAAATACATGTCTTGAGATTTCAATACTAACCTACTTATAGTCTGCTTTATTCAATTTTCAATCTTTATTGCAGGTGATTTTATTGTTGATTTGTACATGCACTTATGTTCATTCAACTTGGCCAGCCTTATTAGACAAAAATAAAACGGGTGCCTTTGGTGTTTTTTGGAAATTTTCAAGAATTGGAGAAAGATTAAGTCCATACGTCGCTATTGGATGTTTTATAATGGCATTCAACGTTTTAAGATCTTAAAATTGATACTAATATTATGCTTTGGCTTGATTTGACTTAAAAACACATCAAATATCAATTTTGAATTCAACTTACATCTACTTTTGTACAATAGACCCCTTTTCATTTGCTAAATTGCTTTATTATTATTATTATTTTATTGAAATTAATTTATATACACACTAAATATATATACCATTCATCTAAATTCATACAATTCATTAACAGAGTTACATAAAACTGGGGCTCTTTCATTACCAATAATTCTTTCTAATGAAACCCCATCCCATTTTGAAAAAATAATCTTGATAAATGATAAATCTAAATCAGCTTCACTTTTGAAAATTGATTTACCAATAAATTTGACAAGTTCTTTATAAAAAACAGGATTCGTTGGTACTTCATATACCAAAACATTTTTAACCCCATTAATTTCAAATCTTCTGAAATGATGCAATCTTTCAGTATAAAGTAAAATTTTTATTTTACCCTGTTGAAATAAACTTCTGGTTCTTGATAATTTTGATTGTGATGAATATTCATCAATACCATCAAACGTAAATTTTGTTGATGATCTCATATATTCTTTGATTCTAAGATAATCATAGTATGATGGAATATAAATTAATAATCCATCATCATAAGAGTTCGATTTAATCAATGATGGTAACACACTATTTATGAAAAATTTAAATCTTAACTCTGGATTTTGTGATGGAGTTAAACCGCCATCAAATCTTTGAAATATTTGTTTGATTTTTAACCCAATCGAATTCATTATACAATTTTGAGAATTTATAATAGGTTTGAATTTAGATTTCCCCGATAAATTTGAAGATTTGGAACTTATGAGGTTATTTATATTTGGGGTGAGATATTCACTAAATATTAAATTTTGTCTTAATAAATTTGCCTGATCATTGATTGACCACATTCTAATTCTACTAAAATCAGCATCATGAAAATCTTTTGGAATTTTATTAACATATTTTAAAACCGTATTTATATGATCCCAATTTTGCATTTCAATTGAGTTTGCTTTATCAATGATTAACACCTCGATTGATGAAAGAAAATCATATTGTTGTTTACGTTTATCTGGATTTTCTAATATCATAGACAATCCGATAGGTGAGGCAATTATTATATCTGATGAATAAAAGGATGAATACAATTTGAGTGATTTCCTGGTGAATTTCAAACCGATTGAAAAAAAATCATTATTATTTCCCTTGAAAATTTCTTTAAAATCCAGTGGCTTGGAATCAGGAGGTAATTCAGGTGAATAAAATTGTTGTTGAAATTTTTTCTTGTTTTCTTGTTGTTCAGCCCCTGATAACTTTATGATAAGATCGACAACGTCATTGCAAACATTTCTTGTTGGTAGTAATATGAGGACTTTGGGTCTTGTGAACCCTTGGTCTCGTAATTCTGGTTCGTCTTCAATTCCAGCTTTACCCTCTTTCAATGATGCCTGATAATTATGTAATTTTTCATTATTCTTCAAAATTCTATCTCTGGTTTTGAAAATATGATTTAATGCATGTGTAACATATAATTTTTGGTATGAGTTATTTTGATAATGTCTATATGGAAAGCTGACATCTTGGTATTTGAAAATTGGTTCGGAAATGATTTGATCGTGTATTGATAATTCGGATGTCTTATTAGCATTAACATAGGCATCTACAATTCTTTTTTTAATTTTGAAATCTTCAAGCTGACTAGCCTTATTGTTATTATTGAAAGCAGTAAGTGTATCACCAGGTGGGACTTGATACATTGAAGAATAGCCCAATTCTGGATGAGTTTGCTTGGATTGAATTGTCCACTTTTGTTTAGATTTAAGAAGCTCGGCTTGTTTATCAATATAAGATTCCTTTACATTGTTGTAATGAGCTTCGAAGGGATCATTATTTATTAATTTTTCATCGTCTTCATCATCTGTTTGTAATTCTTCTTCATCTTCTTCATCTTGATCTTCATTTTCAAAGTTAACACCTGCTACTGCATCATCTTCTTCATCTTCACTTTCTTCAAAGCCATTATCTGTTGTCAGTTTCTCTAATTGAGTTTCAAGTTTTCTCTTTTTCTTAGTCGAATCGGAATCATCTTTATGATCTGCAGTCAACAAGGTAAGTAATGCATTATATGATTGACTCTTATCATGAGAGCTACTAGAAGGTTTTGAGTTCAGTTTGTTTCCGACATCATCATCGGATGAATTCTCTTCGTCTTCGTCTTCTTCTTGGTTTAAATCATCTTCTTGTGGGTAATCTCTTCTTGCAGTACGAGTGACATTTCTCATCTGTTGTCTTCCGTGTTTTAACTTGGTGGAGCCAGAATGTTTCTGGTAATCAGCCCGATCACCTTTGTCGCCTTGATGGAAAGACTTTCTTTTCTTATAAGGAGCTGGCATTGTCTTTGGTCTTGAATTTACGTTCTGGTAGTTCACAAGTCATCTTATCAAACCCATATATAAAAAAAAATTATGTATTGGTCTTCGAATATCCTGCACACCGTAACACCAAACTCCGTACACCTCTTTCAAGTCGTGTGATTAGCGTAATTTGACATAACCTGCAAACCAAAAAAGCTCATTATCGGATCTAACCTGTAAACTAACCCATCTGCTGCAAGTCTAACTTCAATACATAAAGACAAGCATCAACGAGTTGCAATAAATACACAAACGAAATGAATGTCATTTTTAAGTTGGTATGTCTACTGACAATGTCCGGGACCATCTCAGGTCATTGGCCACCGGAGGTTACTTAGGTATGCATGTTTCGTTTTGACCTTTTCACGTAGGCTGGTTAATTTAGTGGGTGCGTGCTTCTAGTATCTGGCAGTAACTCACTTTTTCTTCTTTTTCCTGTAAATCGAGGTTTGTAACAAGACCAGAAAAAACTTCGATCCAAACTTCGAATAACAGATATTGACTACAATACACTCGTTGATGTTCATCTAGCTATATTCCACCATTCATGACTCTCTGTTTTGCAATTACATTGTTTGTGAAGTTTTTTTCTGTTTTTCTTTGTTATTTTTTTTTTTATTTTTTTTTTTTGGTCTTTTTTTTTTTTTTTTTTGATTTGAATTTAGTATTTTTTTCTCCTTAAAATTAACATTGTGAACCTGAAATTGGTCTTAATGAGTCTTTTCAATTTCTTTCAAAGTGATCATATTATTTCGGTTTTACAATTAATCAAACTAAGATATCGTTGTGTCAGTTCATTCGTGGGTTACCTTTCTAGTTTCTATATATTCATCAACACTTCCCGTCTTTCCAAAGGCACTTGATATCCTTTGTTTATATGCGATCAAACAACTGTGTGAGAACTGTGTGAGCGACTAAAGACATCTAAATTTTCCAAGCATTATTTGATATAACTTTTTGTATTATAGCACTTCAGTATTCGATTTCACATACATACCATACGACACTTTACTTCGAATTAAGTTATCATCGATTATATCAATTCATGAGAATCAAAATAGTTGATTATTTTCCTTATTCTTCGTATTTGTATTTCTTTTCCAAGCTAAACTCGAATTATATATATAGGTCATCAACATACACCCATTCTTTGAAAGAGTTTATTCCAAATAGTTTATTAAACTAGACTTCCAAATATATCATCTAGAATTTATTCTACTTTGTTTTACTTTGTTTTCCATCTAAGAATCATCAAAACCACTATCCATTTACAAGTACTGTTGTACACAATTTTTCAATTTCAAATATAATCTAAGAACTTAATAATCATATTCAGGCATGAGTCAAATAAAGCGAAGAATAACCAAAATAGTTGAGTTCATCCTATCAACGATTTATTTGATACTCATCATCCTTTGCATACCGCTTGCTTTTGACGTAGGTGGTGTTTCTTGTGGTCTTGCCTTTTCATTCACAACATTTTCATTATATTTCGTACTTACTACTATAAGGCTTATTACCAGAAGGAGCAAATATTTCAGATGGATATCAATATTATATTATTTGCAACACATTGTCCTTCCCAGTTTATTGACATTTTTCCTTTCTTATTATAAATCTGCAAATGATAACCCAATTTTAAAACCAGTTGAACTTTGGAAGATATTTATAATAAATTCAACGCCAATCGTCACTATACTAGAAGGCTTCTGCTCTCTTCTTTTGATTCAGGCCATAGGTCAAACACTCAATTGGCTCACTGTTTACAAATCAGATAGCTGGTTGATTGTTTCTTTGGTCGGTAGTGGCTCAACAATTACGGCCGCATTATATTTCTTATACAGAATCTATGTTTATCCTTTCACTATTGATATACTTAGTGCCTCATTATTGGGATCATTATTAACTTTAACCATGGGTATTGGATTATTCGGCATTGTTTCAAACAAAGGGTCAATGATTGAATCCTCATTGTTGTTTGCTTATATTGTTCGTTGTATTTATGAAACCTTCCCAATTCTATCAGAAGATGCAACAAAATCACTTTCCATACTATTCACTCAAACAACCAATACTTTCAAAAATGAAATTCCAAGGTTACCTCCTCAATTAACAAATACTTTATCTCAATTAGTTCCATTCTTAGCTTCAAATTTACCTGGGTCGTTGAAAACTATATGGGAATTCTTGATTATGGCAATTCAAAAATTAACCTTACCTTTAATATTAAATCTTGCTTATAGAGTTGGGGTCTTTTATGCTGCTACAAAAATCATACCTTCCTTATATCATGGCGCAAACCATCCAACTTTATCACCTCCAAGAACACCTCCTCAAATCAGATCAAGACAAGCATCCACAACCTCAATATCAACTCTCCATCTATCACCTCCATTTGAACAAAGTGGAAACAATAACGATAATAATAGATCACACAGTGGTTTAGAATCCTTACCCAGTAGAAATGATCCAACATCATTATCAAACTCATCTCCATCTAGCAATAATCAAATCAATCCAATATTATCTTCAGAATCTATTTCTAAGAATGTTAATCTGAATAATTTACCAGAATCTAATAGTTTTGAAGGAGACACAAAAGTATCAACACCAACAACTGGTTCACCAAATGAATCACCATCAAATGGATCTCCAAAATCACCATCATCATTATCTCATCAAGCAAAAAAATCATTTCGCTTTAAGAATACAAAACGTCAAGGCGCATCAACTATAATAAAACTTATTTATGCTTACTCGCCTTGTATTATAATTTCGGTTTATACCCATCTCATGATGTCTTACAATGGTGAGTTGGGAACAGAATTAAAATTATGGGGATTCAGAGAGAATGATTTTGAAATTGTGGTTCATCCTTGGCAATTTTGGAATTGGATTAATATGGTTACGACTTTGTTACTTTATACCGCTGAACTATCTGGTAATAATGGTCATTCGGGTGGTACTGCACTTACTGGCCATTGGCAAATTGAATAAAATTAATTAATTTTTTGCCAATGAATCTTATTACGTGCTTTACCTTTTTTAATTGCATTTTTCTTTATTTTTTTTCGTTCTTCACTTCTTATTTTTCTGCTTTGACTCCCTCTAGTATTGATACTAATTTTTGGTCAAAGTGATTTTTCAATCGCTAATCGTTTTAATCTGTATTATATAACATTCTTTATAATAAATACTTCTCCGCTTCTTACTAGTAATTATTTGTTGTACAATATCTCTTCTCTATCTTCACTTCTCAGCATATACTTGCTTTATTATTTTATATGATGGTTTATTATTCTATATAAATTTTATGATAATGCTATGTAATAATTCTTCAATTTGGAAAAAAAAAATATTAATACTTTATGATATAATTATATTCTTCGTAAACAAATCAGAAATAATGCAACTCTCGTCCACGATTTTTTAATCTCAGAGCTTGACTCTTGTTTGCTTGATTGTCTCATCATATAAGTAAAAAAGATTATAATATATCATAGTCAAAAATAGTTTTTTCCAAATTGAATGAAATACTAGATAACATTAAACTTCACCTGAAGTTAAAAAATATTGGAAGCCTGGCACTTTTGACGGTGCAAAAATCTCAAACTTACTTATAAAAAGCGTAGCTTTTCAAAGTGACTTTAGATATCAGACTTGAAAAAAAGTGAAAGGTGACATCCATGATTCGAGAGTGAGCTCCATTGGGTTAATCAAACTATATAAATAGAATGAACATTTGTTAGAACTATCGTCTAGAATACTATTACTCCATTGCCGAATTAAAGCCACACCAATTTGGAAATCCAAATGGGAATTATAAAAAGTTTATAATTAATCAATCATCATTCACAATAGAAGAACTCATAAATCGTTGAACGTAAAATCATAAATCACATTAATTTTCATTTCAATACCTTGAGCCTGAACCCAATAAAATTCAGAATAGAATAATATTGAATACAAAATTTGGATAAATAATCAATAATCAACAACAAAAACCCATCAATGCAAACAATATAGATCGAAACACTATAGCTTTTTAAACGAATTGATTAATTCGTTACGTTTCCGCATATCTGGCCGGAGACTTTCCCCAAAGCATGAAATTGATTAATCCAAGGATTAGTCTGTATGTAAGCTTCGATAACAAATCTTCGATCATGGATGTAAAGAATAAAAGAGAAGAAACATGTAGATTCTCATGATTTTTTACATGAGAAAATTTTTTAATTTAAACACATCGAATATTTTTTTTTGTCGAAATAATCAAACCATTTTGTGTGACTCGCACGATATGATTCTTATTAGGGCAACACATTTCAATATAAAAATGTTAAATAGATAAGACGGGTTGATATGCTGTCTAGATTAACCCAAGTGAATATTTGGAAAAGACGTATGATGTACTTCGTGGTTACGTTTATTTTCATCAGATATGAATTGTTTTCTATTTACTGTAATGATTATTTATACAAATTGACTATGAAACAAAAAGTTCAATCAATGAATCTGGCAAAAATCTAGCAACTATATCATAAGCTCTGGCTCCGGTACCGCAATAAACAACAGAAGATTTGTTGCTGTTACTGTAGATTATGTCAAATAAAAGGTTATATAATTCTCTGAGACTTGTACCTTTACCAACAACTTTCATAGGATTTGATCTTGCTTCATTTGTTGAAAATTTATTAGCATAAAGTAACTTGATATCTTCATCCCAGCCTCTAATTTCTGAATTCACAATTGTAGATATTTTAGCGTTCGTATTTTGACCATTCGAGAGATTTAAATTACCTAGTTTTACATGGGTCACTGAAAGTCCTTGATGTTTAATTTCTCTAGATAACGTTGTGAATAAATGCTTTAAACTATTTTGAAATATTGACTCAGGTGCATGATATGGCATGGTTAGGGAACTTAAGATGTTGGGTGTTATCAAAATTGTCTTTGTATTTTCATGCCTCATTAAGTCAATTAAACCAGATGAAAAAATTTTAAGGTAAATTGAAAACCTTTCATTGATTCTATTCCATGATGCAATGCTAATATTCTCAATTGGACCTATTGGAAAATACAAGTTAGGTGTGAACACAACTGCTTTCAAAGTTAATTTATGAGCTTCTGCTCCCACAAATGGTATAACTGGTATGTCCAATAAATTACGGAACTTTAGTAATTGCATTTCATAACTATAAGAGTCAGCAAAATTAAGATAGTTGATGTCATCTGTTATTGGATTGGATTCAACGTATTTAAAATCTTTTTGGTCCAATATTGTTAAGTAAACAATGAATCCTCTTTTTTCAAAATCTAATGCAATTAATCTTGTCAAAGGTTCAGTTGGCGAACCAACTACTAAAGCTACATCCCTTCTAGCACCATTGGGTAATTTAGGAACCCTTCTTTTCGGTTTTTGTGATTTTCGATTATTTTTGCCATCAATGTTGAAAGCGGCATTCTTCTTATAAATCAAGTATGAATTGATACCAATACCAATTGATAAAGCAGATATATATTCTATTTTATGTGACTGTATATTGCTAAGAAGTCTGGATAAAAATGGATCTGGTTTTGGTTTCAGGAATTGTCTTAATTGTGCATGACTGAATGGGTTTAAGTTATTCACTTTATCAAAATATTCGCTATTCGCTATCTTTTCTTGTTGAGTGGCAAGAAAATCTCCTGTCTTGATGTAATATTTATTCAAAGTCGAGAGTGTTGCTTGCACTGGATCCCCTGCCATGTTTCTAAGATCTTATTTCCTAGTGGTACTTTTTCGTTATGTAATGATAAACACGCTGATTTCTTTACCCATGAGCAAAAAAAATATTCAAATAATGCAAATTAATAACCCATTTATCCCTTTTAATATGAAAAAAAATATTGCAGACAAGCGTTTAAAAAAAATAAATGATAACATGAAGTTATATTGATGCCGGTCCCAGGAATCGAACCTGGGTTTCCTCGGCCACAACGAGGTGTACTTACCACTATACTAGACCGGCTAATCGTTGAGAATTTTAGTTTAGTTGGGTTTTAGTCAGCAGCATTTTTCAGCAAACTTTAGAAAAAACTTTTGCCAAGATCATACGAGCCTAATTTATTCTAATTTGGAACTTCACGATTATCCCTGCAGAAAAACTCTTCATTTAATTCTAACATAGAGGTTTTTTTAACCTTTTCTTCCCGCCACTCAGCGGCATATAGTTCGTTTATAGTTAAATATATATTCAACATAGTTAAACAAGAAAAGATTCTCGGGACAAAGTCAGATTTCAGCTTCTGGAACATACATTCCTCAATTGCCTGCCTTCACAACACCTTTGTAATATATGCTATCAAAAGGATGACCAAATTTTACCACCTCGTTCATGGCAAAAAATAATTGCCTATTATGATCATACTACTTTCATTTCATTAAGCGGATACCTGTTTCTTCTCTATAGAATTCAACGAGCGCAAATGCAGAAGTCTTCCTGGATCAACTCGTGGGTCCACCTCTTTTATGGTATCTAATTTTTTATTTAAATACAAAACCTAGGCTCAAATACCATTTTTTTTTCAGTTGCACATTGAAGTAAAAAAACAAGATCAGCGAGTGTAGTAGTGTATATCAAACTACGACTATGAGCAATCTCAGCAGTAAATGTGCTCAAAAATGCCTTATTCAAAATTCAATAATTTCGCCAAATTAATGATGCATCATTCAAATTCAGAGTAGATTCTTACAATTCATTTAGGGTGTTACAGAGTGCTTCATGTTAATGTTTTAACCCTGATTCGGTTTGTTCGGAATATTGAATAAGTTTTTAAGATTTAAATTCAAATACCATTATCTAAAGCTATAGAAAATGTACTTATATAGTGTAAGAAAAAAGTATGTCACGGTAAAGATAGAAGTTACAGAATGAAAAATAAGAAAAGAAAGGAGTATTAATTTTTACTATGAGCAGTAACAGCTTTAAAGTCACCGTCATTAACACCGCTAAGATCTCTTTCGATCGAACCAATTTCATCATCATCCAAGTCAATATGATTTGCCTTTTCGAATATATCGTAGCCATCTTTATCATTATTTCCATAATAATCAATGTGTGAACCATTATTAAATTTGATTTCAGCAGAATTGAGAGGATTTAAGGTCGTTGGGGAGTCATCATTCATGGTAACATTTTCTAAGTCTGGTGTTTTATTTAATTTAGATGCTTTGCTTGGGAAAAATGAATAGTTACTACTTACGAATGTTTGGCTATCGGAGTTATTTGTTGAAGTTTTGGAAAGAAACGAAATTGATGAAGATGATGGAATTGGACTATTGTTAGCAGCTGATGCCCACATTGATGAAAGTGGTAATGATATAACTATAAGAATGATACTTATAGTTGAAAGAATTGTATTTGAACTTTTTGAGTCCTTATAATTAATAATTACTAAAATCGAGGGAATACACATAGTTTGTGTTGCCATCAATAAAAGAATATGTAAGCTGTCAAATTGTTTCAATCCAAGATATCTTCTTGTCCTAATTGCAAAGGCTAATTTTATAAATAAAATGAGACTTATAATATTAATTGATGAAGAAAACAATAAAAATGGTAAATTATTTACCCATGTTCCGTACCTAACGGTTTCTTGACTGTTTGAAAATAAAGCTTGATAAGTTTTAGCGACCATAGCAGTTGAGTATAAGTAAAGTGAAAAAACAGTAACACTTATACAAGCAAAAAAGGCAGTCAACATTATTCCTAAGCTTTTTAACTTTGGATATCTAAATATAACAAAAACTTGATAACAAAGCGAAGCTTGAATACAAGCAATCATAAGGGAATGCATAATATTTGTTGCTACCGATACTTTATAAGTGTAATAAGTATTAGGAATCAACATACCGGTAAAGGAAAAAGATAAAGAAGCTAATGGACCTAACAAGTAACTCAAATATAAGGAAGATTTAATTACTAAAAAGATCAAGCTCAATTGATTGAGAATGAACATTGGAGTCTTTTTGTTTTTGATCATTATAAATAGTAAAAAAATTAATACTAATGAAGCACCCATACCGACTCCATAGATGATACCATACCTGATTGAAGTCTTCATATAGGCATCTAAATCGGCAAAAGTGACTTGAACGATTTCTTTTTCAAAACCAGTTATAGTGTAGTTAAGGATAACATTTTCAGGATTCGTAGAAAATGAAGTTGAGATACTCATGGTGAATGTTTGTTTGATAAACAGAGAAAGAAAAATCAGAAACAAGGGAACAGTAAAAAGAATTTATAAAGTAACAAGAGAGGTAGCTTGGCCATATATATATATTTGTATATACGAGCACGTTTGAAATGATCTTATCTTTACCCTAAAAATTACTAATTAGTTGCAGTCAATTTTTGAGTTATTTATGATGAGAATTTACAGGAAAATCTCAAAATTTCCTAAAACATATTTTGCAATAGAATTTTTGAAGTGTATGCTGCATGCAATGTTCATAAAAAAAGAGATAAAGCTTATTGTAAACCCAATGAGGTCTTATCAAACATGAGTAGAATAGTTAAAGTATACAATAAGGCGTGTTTGCTGATTTAGCAAAGGATCTGAAACGTATTCTTATCAAAAGCTAAATTGATCAACAATCTCCACACAGTATAACTTGATTATATATTCATTTACGAGAAGGATAAGGTCATCGATAAGAAAATTAAAAAAGAGAAGTGCTAATGTATTTCGTTTTTCACCATCCTAGATCTAAGGTTGATTTTTTTTTTTTCGATCTCAGCTTCTTCATTGTAATTTAGTCAAAAGTCTAGAATGTGGCATTATAGTCTTGATTCCTTGTATGATAAGTCACAAAGAATAATGAATTTGAATACCTATATAATTAATTCTACTCGTGACCTTTTGAATATGCCGATATAAGCGTAGTCCGGTAGATATCGTGAAACTCGTCGCCACATATTTCATTTTGATGGGGAGTTTAAAAGGGATACCATGTATAGCTAGTATGCAATTTCCAAGAATAACGTTGAAATCAACGACTTCATTAAGTTCTAAGTGTGTTGTAAACTACCAGTTCCTACTGTCTGTCTTTATTCCAATGGCTCGGTTGCATTCTTCCTATCAAACCAATCCCATCCAAGTTTCATCAATTTCAATTTGGAAAATCCACAAAAATGAAAAATTGGAAAATGGGAAAAAAAAAAAAAAAATTAGAAAACAGCCCGAAAAACAAAAACATTCACTAAAAATCGAAAATCGAAAATCGAAAATCGAACACAATTAACAACGACAGAAATTGACTAACGGTAAAGTCTAATTTGATCAAATGCTTTGATTTTTTTTTGCATATTCTTATCTTCATTATTTTAATAATAGCACTTTGTCTTTCATCTCATATAACTACTACTGCTAAACAATAGTATCACTCGTGAAGTCGTTGTCTACATATAAAGTTACTGGTATCTATTTGCTTAACCTCTTCACCCCTCTTTTCTGTTGGCTTTTGAGTTTACACGTTTCCACGCCGCCTTTACCCTGCCTTATTACAGTATAAATTTGTCATAATAATTCAATAAATTAAAACAAGATTCTTCATCGCTACTTATATCAATATCAAGTATGTCTGTCTCTTCAACTTCAGAGACCACCAAAGATGTTTCTATGGTGGACGTTTCCAATGCATCAAATAATCAAAATCAATCACAATTTAATTCACAAGCCGACCCATCATCAACAACTCATAAATCATCAATAAACTCAACGGGTAACGATGGTGACTCGATGAATATAGACAAGGGTGAGCCCGCATCGGAACTAGAAGAAAATCAGGATAATGATAGCATGGTTGTTGATAAACCACCAGCTGACGAAGCTGAAAAGTTAAAACAACATCAACAACAACAACAACAATCACAGCAACAGTCATCACAGCAATCACAATCACAATCACAATCACAATCACAATCACAACAATCACAACAGTCACAACAGTCACAACAACAATCTCAGCCAATACCTGGTCAAGGACAAACGACTGACGCAAATGTAACCATCCCAGTTGATATCAAATGGGTTCAAGGAGGAGAGAAAGTTTACGTTACAGGGTCGTTTACAGGATGGAGGAAAATGATTGGTTTAGCAAAACAACCCGATAACTCTTTTCAGATAACTCTAGGATTACCAGTTGGAACTCATCGTTTCAGATTTGTTGTTGATAACGAGTTAAGATTTTCTGATTTTTTACCAACTGCAACAGATCAAATGGGTAATTTTGTAAATTATGCTGAAGTAACACCTGATCATGTTCAGTCCCTTTTACAATCTCAACAAGATAAGAATTCACAACAAAATTCACAAGACGACTCAAGTTTTCAACAGCAAAATTCTCAACAACAAGTATCTGATAAAAATCAATTAAGCGAACAACAACAATTATACCAACAACAACAATCTCAACCTCAGGGTCGTTCAAGAGCATCATCCATAAGTCGCGGTAGATCGGATTCGGTCTGGGGTTTGACAAATGATGATGACGATATGGGAGATGGATATTCAAGGTATCATGATGAAGATGATAATGATAATGATCCATTCCGTAAGAAATATCAATATATCAATGATATACCACCAATCTTCACGGATCCTAAAGTGATGGAACAATACTATATGGCAATTGATAAACAATCCAAACAACAAAATGGTCAACAACAAGCTTGGTTACATCCACCTCAATTACCACCTCATTTAGAAAATGTTATACTTAATAATTTCAACTCAATGGATAAAGACAATAATTCAGGGGCATTACCTATTCCAAATCATGTTGTTTTGAATCATTTAGCAACAACAAGTATTAAGCATAATACTTTAGCTGTTGCATCTGTGATTAGATATAAGAGAAAATACGTAACTCAAGTATTATATGCCCCTCTACAACAACAACAACCAGCTCAATCAGCCCCAGCAGCTCAAGAACAAGTCCAATAATAATAGCAATGCCACCCTTCGTATGTAAGCAAAAACGATAGAAGGATTATGAATTACAAACTCCTTCTTTCATCACTTTTTAACCTTGAATCACGAAATTGAGTACCAATGACATTTACAAATAAGAAAATTATAGAAAATGAGTGCTTTAATAAAACACTCTCACGAAATATAGCGATAGCATTAGTTAAACCATAACATTAAAATTCTCATCTGCTATCACACCTAGATTGAAAACACATAGAATGAGAAGTCTATAATTCAGTAATCAAAAAACTAAAAGAAGAAACGTGACAGCGTGGTTCTTTTTTTTTTTTTTTTATGTAGACAAGCTATGTAAATCTTTCTTATGTATATTATATAGTGTTAAAATACAATTCAAATAATATCATAAATTGCAGTAGAATATATACATTTGTCTTGTATTATCTCAGTTTGAACTTTCACCTTAGGCATTAATGCCGAGGTACTTTTCAGCTTCGCGTAAATTATCCTCAATCAGAACGAGCAACCTGTAGACCGTCGTTGTTCATGGCTTCATTAGACGTTAATAGACACTTTTCAAAGTATCTATCTATTGTATCTGGATACATAATACTCTCTTAAGTGATTGACCCATCCAGGTCCAGTTTCAGATTAGGTTTTATGTAGTTCAATTGCCATTTCCTTTAGATGTCCATTTGCGGCCAGCGCACAAAACCCTTAAGGGCTTTATAGAAACTCCCCAGATTTATCTTTTTTTTTTTTTTTTTTTTATTTTATTTTTTCAGCTAAGCATTGTGGGAGTTTAATTTTTTTATAGTTAATTATGAAAATTATGACCCGACTTAAATTTTATTGAAGATAGTCATCTCTCATATTTTTTTGTCAAAAGCTTCATAAACCCAATTTTTGACCTTTCACAGAGTTTAAGACTCTATTGAAATATAGTTATTCGAAAAATTAGCACTAGTCACCCTTTCCTCAAAATACCACAACTAACAAAAATTTGGTACTCAAGTTCATGCTGATTGTTTAATTTCAAACTTTAATTTACCCACAAGTTCATTCGTAGGTTTACAATGAAAATAACTTCATTTCTTCACGATAACTTCGTACCACATGTTCCAACTAAAAAGGCTCACACGCCGTCAAGCCCAAATACAAAGGTCGTATCAGCATCGTCAGTAGCGGCCTATCAAGATGAAGAGGTAGGAACGAATTCGAAATCTTTGACCCAAAGAGGTTTCAATGAGAAAGAGAAATGTACAAATTTAGAAAATGATAAAGCTTCGGTATATTCTACATCGTCAGAGTCATTAAATGATCTATCGAGAAATCAATTGAAACGTACTTTGAAAGGTAGACACGTTCAATTCTTAGCAATATCTTCTACCATCGGTTCAGCTTTATTTGTAAATATTGGACTTTCATTGGCAGCTGGTGGACCTCTAAATTTATTACTAGCTTTTATATTATGGAGTTTCCCAATTTTAGCAATCACATTATCCGTTGCTGAAGAAGCCATATATTTACCCATTCCATCGTGTTTTGTTAGAATGGCTGGAAGATGTTGTGATACAGCTTTAGAGGTGACAACTGCTTGGAACTTTTGGTTCTTATGTTGCTCACAAATTCCCTTTGAAGTCGTCACCGTGAATTCTATGATACATTTTTGGCGTGATGATTATTCTGCTGCGATACCTTTAGTTGTTCAAGTGATCTTATATTTTATCATAAATGTTTTTGGGGTTTCAATTTATGGGGAAGTGGAATTTTGGTTAAGTTTGGGTAAAATTCTTTTAGCAGTTGGTTTAATAATTTTTACCTTTGTTGTCATGGTTGGAGGTAATCCTCAACATGATGCGTTTGGTTTTAGGTACTGGAATGATCCCGGTGTAATGAACGCTCTTTATCATACTGGTGATTTAGGTAGATTTCAAGGTTTTTTAAACTGTATGTTTCGTGCTGCTTTTCTGATGTCGGGACCTGAATATCTAACAATTTTAGCTTCAGAAGTTGGTGGAGATGTTAGAAAAACGCTTAAATCAGCTTATCTACAAGTTTTCGTTAGATTGTGTATTTTTTTCGTTGGTGGTGCTCTTTGTGTGGGGATTCTTGTTCCGTATAATGATAAAACTTTAGTTGAAACATTAGGCGCTAGTAAACCAGGTGCTGCGGGCTCTCCATATGTAATTGCGATGGAAAACTTGGGTATTAATGTATTGCCACACATAGTGAATGTTTTAATTGTTACCCTGGCTTTCTCAGCCGGGAATTCATATGTCTATTCATCTTCAAGAACATTATACGGATTTGCGTTGGATGGATTTGCACCCCAAATTTTCACTGCTACTACCAAAACTGGTATCCCATTATATTGTGTTTTAGTTTCTTTATGCTGGTCATTTCTTTCATTCTTGCAATTAGGTGAAACGGCATCAAAAGTGCTCAATTGGATTGTTAATCTCATCACATCTTGCCAATTAATTAACTTTACTATTTTATGCTTCACCTATTTATTTTTCTATAAAGCTTTGAAAGCTCAAGGTATAGATAGAAGAACTTTACCATTTAGAGGCTGGGGACAACCTTACACTGCATTTTTTGGAGGTATAAGTGCATTCATCATGATTTTTGTGTCAACATACACTGTTTTCGTAGATTGGAGTGTTCAGACTTTCTTGTTCCTGTATTTATTTATTTTCATTGATATTGCCATTTTCATAGGCTACAAATTAGTTAGAAGAACTAAATGGCGTAAAGCAAGTGAAGTCGATTTAGTAAGTGGCTTGAGAGAAGTCGAAGAGCATGAAGAGGCATATTTCGAAAGCCTTTTGACTAAAGATCAAATTGACGATGAAGGACATGAGAAGACATCGTGGTATAAGAGAATCATGACGTTTTTCTTTGGTTCTGACTAATTTATTGAAAAGCTTTTGTAAATAGGCTTATAAAAACTTGCTCAAGTTTATAATTATACTTTTTTAAGACAGACTATATATTTAGCAATTTCCTTTTCAATCTAGCTTGCAACCAGCTTTTGGGAGAGTTTATAGCGTTGTCCTGGCTTATTGCCAAGATAGACATAATAGTTTTGCACAAGCGTAAACGCGAATTCCATTTATGGTACGAATGGCCTTTCGAATGGAAAAAATACTAAAATTAGTTATTTTTAAATCATCACGTCAAATTATTAAAAAATGAGATTTTCAAACCTTTAAAAGTACTCCCATACGTCAGTAGTGGTGAAAACGATCACGCTACACTGTATTATGAATGACTTCGAGTGTATTCTTCAACAATCAAAGCGCTTTACCATACTTAGAATATCGTAACTCCTCGACATGTAAAGAAGTCATCAACATGCTGATGCACTGTCGAGAACATTGTGATTTCTCGCTAAACCCTTGAAATTGCTCGTACTTTATTTTTCGCGTAAAAAAATCCCCCACTTTATTCAAAGTGGCTTGTCAATTCTGCTGGCTCGAAGTAAATGACAGCCGTTTTAAAACATAACCGTATGTGAAACGCATAAAGTATTTATAAATAGAAGTAAGGTAAACAAAAAAGCGTAACTCAAGTTATGTTTAGAAGCTTTCAGTATATACGACCATGTTGTATTCAAATGACGTTTGGTGTAATAAGGCGAATTTCAACTCTAAAATTTCTTTTTTTCTGACGAACGTCATAATTTGTTTCTATTTTTGCATCATCTATCATTTGACATCTTAAAGTCATACCATCTTTGTAAAGTAAGTCTATACTCTTTGGGTGTATATAAAGCAAGACTTGTATCCTTCTTCTTCGATTATCATTATTTGATTATCAATACATTAGTCTACAAACTTTGATTATCAACAAACTACTAAATACTACACTCGCTTTCAATTACTACAATGCAATTCTTAACTACCGTCTCATTATTATCATTAGCTGCTTACGTCGCTGCCGATCAATCCTTTCAATTAAATGCTAAAGGTAAGTCAATCAATTCTCAAGTCACTTTCAGTGATAACAAAGTAACATTAGAAAATGGTGATGTTGCTACCATCAATTTAGAAGAACCATCTGGTTATGCTGGTGTTTCAGGTAAATATCTTGAAAACTCTGAAAATGGTATTGTATTAGCTGACAAAGGTGATTCTTCAAAAGATTGGGGTGTTTCCGATGGTGTCTTTAGATTCGCTGCTGGAGGAAGTGATTCTTTCTATGCTTGTCCTGCTTCCAAGGGTTACACTTTACAAACTTACACCTGTGATGGTGGAGAAGAAGTCACCTTGACTCCAAGTTCTGGTGAATCTACTTCCAGTACTTCTGCTGTAGCACCATCTTCAAGTGCTGCTGCTCCAACTTCAAGTGTTGCTTCAACTTCTAAGGTTTCAAGTGCTCCAATTGTTTCATCATCAGGTTACAGCAACGTTACTACTGCTACTTTGGTCACCAGTACTCTTGTCACCATCACTAAATGTCCAGAAACCGTCACCAACTGTCCTCTTGATTCCACTGTCACTACCTTAGTTCCAACCACCATTACCACCACTTATTGCCCAGCCTCAGAAACTCCATTCATTTCAACCTCTAAAGCTTCAGTTGCTGCACATTCAACAACTTTATCAACCAAAGGAGGAAATTCAACCACTCCTACTTCTTCACACCCAGGTGTTACTTCTGAATATGAAAATGGTGCTAATAACATGAAAATCGGTGGGGCTGCTGGTGCTCTAGCTGCTATTGCTGCCATGTTGATGTAAGGTTTCATTTTTCTTCTCAAGAAAAATCTAATCTAATCAATTCAATCTGCTTTTCATTTCTTTTCGTTAAGGTCATTCCTAGAATAATAAATATTCATATGAGTTTTTTGCCTTAATATGATCAATATAATCAAGTCTTATTTGCTTTCACCCACTTTTCTAATTCTTTCGATGTGTTATCTACATTCGTTTACTATCGTTCTTTTCTTTCTCTTTATAGCTTACATGTAAGTAAAAAATTTTCAATAAACAACTTTTTCATCAACAAACACATAGTGTATATCTTCCATGTCTTTGTGTATAAACTTTTCTATACAATTTATGCACAGCTGCGAAAAATAAATGGGGAATTTGATTTTGAAGAGATTTTTTTTCTTTTGATGGAAGTGATTCAAAATTCCACATGGTGTTTGTCTACAATGGTTTAAGATGAAGGAGACAAGAGTAAGGGAAATGTGTAGCAAAGCAAACAAAAGGAAAAAGATTCAAGCATTGGTTGGCTGCATTTCTACATTCTCCTATTTTCTCGTCAATTATGTATGTGTCGTGTTTAAGTCCATAAACCTGCGAATATGACTAGGCTTTTGTATGTAATCACTCCGATGACCTGAGAAACTTCTTGTGTCGGTTGTACACCTCATTTAAAAGGCCCTATATATTTATATCATGATGCGATATAATTGGTCTGTGATAAGAACATCAAGCATAATAAAGCACAATTTTTTAATTTTGTCTTCTCACTTCTTTCTGCCATTAGGCTTTTAGGATTGTATACATGGTTGGCAAAATAATGTAGATCGACCATGCTTTGGCTAGACAGTTGCGTATCGAAACATAATCGTAATTAGTTGATGTAAAACTTCTGCAGACCTAAACATGTTAAATCCGGTGATAATAAGACCCATATAATGCATTACCTTTTCAACTAGGTTCAAATTGAAATGTAAAAAAAACTACGACGTCTATAGTTGCAGTATGTTAAAGGCTTTGTCCTTAGTTGTGATTACAACCAACATATAAAACACGTCTATGTCAAAATCTCCACCAGATTGTGTAGATGAAGACTTTAAGATTCGGAATCATAATTAAATGAAGGGTTATGTTCACTTCACCTGTTTTTTATAGCTCTCACTCACTGAAATTTCCCTTAGTGTATACAATTTATTCTGTATCTGGAAAAGTATATTCACAGCATAATGGCAATTCGTCTTCTAATCTCTTCTCTATCCCTATTTCATCTTTCGAGGAACTACTATACATTTGTAAATATATATCACTATAGAAAGATATATATAGATGTGTATATACATATACAAGCATCTTACATCATCTATTTCTACAATAGAATAGTAGCGGAACTTTATTTATTTCCTTGTCTCGAATTTTAATTTTTTTGAGCCCGCCATTTACAAACTTTATTTCTCTCAAAATTAAAGCGTTAAGGCATTAAAATTAATTTATCAATTTATAACTTTACTTAAGTTCGCTAATACGTTTACTTGTTTCATTATCAAACACTTTACTTCGAGTCATTGACACCTACAAAGTAGGCTCCTAAAGTCATCTTTCATTCATCTAATAAATATTTGTCGCACATCGCCCACGTCCGAAACTGAAATTCATCTAATCATCAATATCATCACTATCATCAACGAAGCCTTACAATTATAAATAAGTATCAACTGTTACTTAATTTGAATCTTAGTATAGAACAGGTTCTCAGGATATTGGCAGAAATACTATCATTCTCTTACTATTTCCCTTTGATCTTTTGCTTACATACTACTTTGCTTTCAAACATCTGTCATCTTCATAGAGATTCATATTTATAATCAATATCAAAAATGTCAGTTCTAAAGAATTTTAGCACATTTGCTATAGAAACTACTGTGGAATTAATTAGCAGGAATTCGGGTGATCAAGAAGAAAAATTTACTCATCATCAATCCTTGGTACAACGAATATTGGCAGTCAGTTCGTCTTGTACTTCAATCGTGTTTTGTTTAATAGCCATTTATATGTTCATATCAATAGATCCAAGAAGGTTTGTTTTCAGACATCAACTCATTTTCTTTTTGATCTTATTTGATTTGTTGAAAGCTTGCATTCTTCTTCTATATCCAACAAGGGTCTTGTCACATTATACTGCTTATTACAATGATCGATTTTGTCAAATCGTGGGGTTTTTTACAGCAACTGCTATTGAAGGTGCCGATATTGCAATTTTATCATTTGCAGTTCATACTTGCTTACTTATTTTCAAACCAAATTTATCCGTTAAAGTTAAAGAAACCGGACATGTTGAAGGTGGTTTGTATAGGTATCGTTGGTATGTTTACGCGGCCAGTTTCTTTGTTCCCATCATTTTAGCTAGTTTAGCTTTTATAAGCAAAATTGGGTATAACCCTTATGTTTGCTGGTGTTACTTACCCCAACATCCAGTGTGGTACAGAGTTGTTTTAAGTTGGGTGCCACGCTATTTTATTGTTATCTTCATTTTCTTGGTCTATGGTCTGATCTATTTTCACGTTATCAAAGAGTTCAAAACTCTTGGTGGTGTATTCACAACAATTCACAAACTGAAAGTCAATACTGGAGGTATCTATCCCAATTCTCTGCAAGAAAAGCCATCGTTTTATTCTGCTTTGAAGTTCTTTTTTGGTATAATTCGAGACCATATGTTCCCAAAATTTATATTGCCACAAGAAGGAGAACGGAGTGAACATAGGTCAAATTCCACTTCTTCGAAGCAACTGAAAAACGGACTTTCCAATCAATCACAAGATAATGACTCAGCTGTAAAAAACAACGGAGTCACGAGTTTCGGAGGTATGCATATTGACACTCAAAATATAATTCATGATCCTGAAATTCAAGCTGCCAACCTAAAAAATTTCCGTGAACGTCAGAAAGTCATCGAGAAACAAATGAAATCCATTTTTATATATCCAGCAGCTTACTGTTTCGTCTGGTTATTCCCGTTTGTTTTGCAATGTACTCAGTTCAACTATGAAAATAAGCATGCTCCAGTTTATTGGCTAAATTGTATGGGTGCTTTCATGCAACCTCTCAATGGATTTGTGGATACTTTAGTCTTTTTATATAGAGAAAAGCCATGGCAGTATACCATTATGAATAATTTTGAAAAGGAGCACGAAGTGAAAATGGATAATATCGTTATGAATAACAATAATAACAATATGCCTCTTTTGAATGATAATGCATCCATTGCAACAAGTGCGAGATATACTAAGAAGGCTTCCTTGAGTGCAAGTCTTGGTGTTGATTTAGATCAATATCCAAAGTGGAGACATAGACTAAGTCAATTGAGATTACCATTTTTGAAACTACCAACAGATGCAAATATTGCAAAATTCCAAGCAAAATATTTAAATAGTAAACTCCAAGAATTCAAAGGATCTCAATTAGACAACATTGGATTTGGTGCAAATCAAATTCAAAATAGGCCGTTAACAAAGCATGATTTTTCGAATGTTCTTAGTGGTGATTTAAGTGAGAAAGATTTCAGATCTACTCTAGAGAAATTTTCACTCAATTTTGCTCAAGGTAGAAGATCATCAATGAGTTCCTTAACGCAAGTCAACAACAATAATCCATCCAACTCCATCAATGATACAAGTAACTCGAGTAATACTACTGCTACCAATGAAGATGCATATGGTCCTTCTGATCCAATGGGCACATCTAATAACACTACAAATAAACACTCAAAACTTCGACACATATCAATTGCGGACCCAAACGAACCGGTTATTTTTGAAGGCAAGAGGTATAAGAATACAACGACTGAATCACCGCAAAGCTCACATGATGGTACTCAAAAACCACATTCTCAATTATTTGCAAATACGGCTGCAGCGAACACAATAAGCTTATTGAATACTTTACAACAACAACGTAAGAATAATGCCAATTTGAACGCTGTTACTGATCAATCATCTCCAGCGTCGCCTAATAATAACTTCTCCAACTCAGCAAATACAAGGAGGTATGCCAGTAAACGTGCTGCAAACAGAACGTCCAATGGTTCATCAGCTGATTTCGAAAATGATGAAGAAATGGACTTTTTAGACTTTTTGAAAAAAGGTCCCCCAACTTAATCGTCACAACATTTCTCCTCCTCCTTCAATAAAAGTACCATTACCTGTTTCATTATCACTTAAAATTGGAAAGCTTTAATGTCCTTTTTCCTCAAGAGAAGTTCATTTGAAAGTATGACTAAATTTTTCAAATGACATTATAAAAAACATATACCTGTATGATTACAACTTCGATCTTTCACTTCAACTCATTAATAACTTAATGGCCATGTTAGTCAAACTAACAAGACTTTTCTTCCCTCTTTCATGATAATTCAATTCGTTAAATTCTCTTTCTGTACACTACATTTTGCATAATTTTTCTTATTTATTCTGCACATAGACCACTCTACCTGTTACTTTCATATTCCAAGCAATATATATTTTAATGACATCCACTCAGGACCCAATTAGTTTAAGATAAGTATAACTGTACATGGCATGTCTCGTATATATATCGTTCGAATTACATTACATGCCTCGATTGCACAAATCAATGTTGAAGCTCATTATGAATCGAGGAGCTGCGAATAGTGAAAAGCTGTTACATTATTCTTTTAGCGGTCCATGAATAGAAAAAAAAACAATCCGAATCGCGCAAAAACGTTAGAACAACCTCGTAAAAACGAAAAATCAAATGGCAATGCAAACCCAAATCTCCGAATAAGACTTAGTGACAATTCAGCTATATAAAACTCAAAACTCATCTGTTTCGATGTGTCAGTTCTGTTATACCATTTTCTCTTGAACCAATCAATTGTTTTGGAAAAAAGGAGCGTGGAAATCTTTCAGCGATAAGATATGGCTGCTACAGACAATAGCACGTCCCCGCAATTAACAGTCACTGCTACTGATGATATACACATAAGTCAAGAGAATAATCGACAAGAATTTTTACAAAACCATCTAAGCTCTAATACTTTGACACATGATACGCAAAACGATGTAGACTTAATAAATCAAGAAAAAAGTCAGCACCGTGATAAAGATCCAACAAAATTTTATGAAAGTAATGCTGGTGATGGTACCAAAGCTACGGATCAATATTTGACTGGAACTAAACTCACGTTCACTTTGGTAAGTTGTGTAGCCAGCTTGTTCATAGTAGCACTAGATCAAACCATTATATCATCAATTTTAACCGAAGTTGGTGACAAATTTGATGCGTTTAATGATATTGGTTGGTTGACATCTGGTTTTTTACTTCCTATGGCTTGTTTGGCCCCATCTTATGGGAAAATTTCGATTGCATTTGGTCGTAAAAATACATTGGTAATAGGTATTGTAATTTTCGAAATTGGCTCTTTAATATCAGCTTTGGCACAAAATATGAATATGTTGATTGGTGGTAGGGTGATTCAAGGTCTAGGTGGTGGTGCGGTTCAAGATATGGTAAGTTGTATCTTGACTGAATCTGTACCAATGTCAAAACGTGCTTTATCAATGACTTTATTAGGTGTGACGTTCTCTATCAGTAGTGTTATTGGTCCATTTGTTGGAGGAGGATTAGCAACACATGTTACTTGGAGATGGTGCTTTTATATCAATCTACCCATCGGTGGACTTGCTTTAGTACTCCTTTATCTTGGGTTTCACCCTCCACAACCTCAGGGCAGTACTTTGGAGAAGTTGAGTAAGATTGATTACATTGGAACATTTTTACTTAGTGCTGGTTTGGTGTTAGTATTATTAGGTTTAACTTTTGGAGGTGTTGACTTTCCTTGGAAGTCAGCTGCAGTAATTTGCTGTTTTGTTCTTGGTGCAATTTTGTTGATGTTATTTACGTATTACAATTTCTTCATTTCAAGTGAACCAATAATTATTAAAGAAGTCATCATTATTCCTCAAATAATGGCTGCATGTATAAGTGCAGCTTTCAACTTTGCATTCTTCATGACCACTTTAACTTACCTTGCAGTTTATTTTCAAGTGATCTTTAATGCCTCCGCTTGGAAGTCGGGGATTGATTTATTGCCTCTAATAATTTCCGTTACTTTAGCTTCGGTATTTAATGGTATGTTTTTAAGGTTTACCAGGTATATAAAAGTTACAATGATGATATCAGCAATTTTTGGTCCATTGGGAAACGGACTATTATTGTTATTAACAAAAAATTCATCATCAGCAAATAGAATAGGACTATTGATAATAGTTGGCATTTCAGCTGGTTTGCAATTTCAAAGTTCTTTACTAGCTGCACAAATGAAGGCACCGTCTGACGTGAGTGGATCATTGATTTTAATCACAATATTTTTAACCTTTGCGAAATCTTCAGGTGCAGCAATAGGTATTGCATTGGCCCAATTGATTTTCACGACAACTGGAAGTAATTATGTTCAGCAACTCTTATCTTCACTATCAAAAAATTCCGATGAATACAAGTCTTTATCCAAATTTTCTCCAAAAGCATTAATTCAAACCCCAAGGCTAATCAACTCCTTACCAGATACTTCAAGAGAATTGGTTATAGATGCATTTATGAAAGCTTTAAAAAACGTTTTTTATTTAGGTTTAGCATTATCAATAGTTTCATTTATCGCGTCACTTTTCACAACAAATGAGAAAATTCCTCGAGACGAAGACATGTACCTCGGAAGCGATGAAGAAAACGAAGTAACAGGTGATGAAGCACATAATGAAAGTGACGATAATCATTTATTTGAGCAACACAATCATGAACATAAGTAAAGTGGATTTACATAATCGATATCGTTTAGATAAAATAGAAGCAAATTTTATTGAATTTGTTCTGCTCAATATACCAAATCGTTGAATTAATGTACATTAAAAACATAATTGTTTTGTAAGAATAAACTAATAATACATAATAAGGATATATAAATACATAATAAGAATACAGGAGTACGAATAAAGGAGACTTTGCGAGAATTGAATGTGAATGAAAATCGGGGATTGCTATGAAACAATTTGAAAGACTATGATACAAGAGTGCATTAATTTTCCATTCTTTATTGACTTTTATTATTCATTTCTGTGAGATACAATTTTAGATGAGCGGTCAACCTTGATACTGCAGTTTCAGCATTTCTAACTTCAATTTGAAACTCGTTTCTTTTACTTGACATTTGTTTTTCCAAATTTGTTATTAATTCCTTTTTTTTGTCAAGTTCAAATTCTTTGACTTTTCTTTCTTCAACCAATTCTTCGTAGTCATTTTTCAAGCTCACTAGGTTATCCTTTGCTTTTTTATCTCTTTCATTTGATTGATTTCTCAATTTTCGTATCTTCTCCTCCAAATTCGTCAATTGTCTTTTGAGTTGTTGAATTTGTCTATTCAAATCATTTGATTGGATTTTTTGTTGTTCTAAAAACTCTTGATATTTTGTTAATTTATCAATTGATGCATCTGATCTTGTGATATCATTTAAAATTTCTTCTAAAATTCTAAACAAATTTTTGAGTTCTTGCTCGATGATTTGAATGGAGTCAATAGTAGCTGATTTATTCCTATACGAATTCTCAAAATTTGTATAGGTTGACTGACAATCAGTAAGGGTGTTCTTCAAGTCATCAATCACTTTTTTCAACATTTCTGGATTTGTAGATAGGTAACCTTTCAATTTATCAAGTTCTTTTGATGACTCTAAATTCAAATAATGATGATCTTCTAACTTTTCGATCAATCTCTGTTTTTGCTCTTTATATTGACTATGTTCTAGTGTGAGAATTTGTTGAGCTTTTTGTAATTTCTTTAATTCGTTTTCTAGCCTATAGTTGAAAATATTTATTTGCTTTAACGCTGTTTTTCTATTTGGATCATCACCATTTTCAGACGATGTTCCAGCCTGTAATTTTTCTCTTAACTCATTTATATCATTTGAGTATTTATTATTAAGATCCTTCAATCTTCTGATTTCTTCAATATTTGCTTCACTTGACACAGCCAATACTTCACACTCTTTTGATTGTTGTTCTCGGAATCTTGCATAGTTAACTACTGCACTTAATATTCTTCTTGTTCTTTGAGCTTCTGGCTTCATGATATCCACAAGCGAAAAATCATAAACTCCACAAGTTTGAAGAAAAATATATGATGCTCGAAATAACACTAATAAACCCAAGGTGTTGTTGGTATCATCCTCTTCTATTGCATCATCTTTGCTCGCACTATCGTTTGCTATTTGATCATTATTGTTATTGTTGTTCAGTTCATCTTCAGTCTCTTGAGATCTTATCATAGAGCTATCGTGATTGGTCATTGATCTCACTTTTCTCGAGATATGATCAGCTGGTATTGCCATAAATGCATCTAGTAATTGCTCGAACAATGATCTAATATACTGTGAAGTTGGTTTCGAGATTAATTCTTCATTGGCTATGAAATCACACGTTTGTAAACAAACTGATATTTCCTTGAAATCAAGAATTGGAAATTCATCTTTCTGAATCAATAAATGATTTCGACGACCCGAATATGTTGAAGATGACCCTCCTGTTGTATATATCGAACTAAGGCGGGACATTGACTATATAAAACTCAGGTTTTGTTTAGATATAATTCTTGAAAAAGAAAGGTTTAGGTATAGGCATTATGTTTACATTTTGATCTCTTTTTTCTTTCCTGTGTAAACTTTAGCGCTATTTGGGGTCGGTTGTGGTGACTTCCGGTCACCAGTATAATACAAAGTTTTCTCAAAGAATATTAAAAAGTTCGTAGATTCATAAGGTTTAAAACACTACATAATAGTATATAAGCCATGAAGGTTGTTATAGAAGTCACGGATGGTGGCTAAATGATAATAGAAAGTAGATGAGTCATCAAATTCTTTCAGCTGTCCAAATAGCACTTTTACACACCAATTTAATTGCTTCGGTTAATAAGATATAAGGAACTGCCTTTTCAGCATCGTGTTCTATAGCAGTATCCAAATGCTCTAATTCTTCATCTCTGAAATTACTTATTGTGTCCATAAATTTTGTTATTTCAGGAGAAATTATAATATCTCGATCTATTTGATTGTACTTTAATTCTTGACCAGTTTCTTTATCGTGAATAGGTGTTTTGAATTGATTCATCAAAACTCTTAGCTGAGAATTATAATGACCACCAATAACGGTTTCAACTGCAACAGTACATGCCATTGCTGCTTCTTTACTGATAAGAGCAGTGCCAACACCCATTCCAAATGCTCCAACTTTCCACATTGGTGTTAATATCGAAGGTCTAACTCTTCGTTCAACCTGCAATTTATTGAAAGTATCATGGTGAAGTACTTCTTGATCCCACATATGTTGTAAAACTGGTTTCAAATGAGGATATTTTGATGCCAATACTACAAATTGACCAAAATAAATATAATTAGCACCAAGTTCACCAGCTTGATCAACTCTAATTGTTCTGTCAAGAAATGCTTTTTGAGCTTTTGATAACGATCCATATTCAACATCTTCTCCGTAGTACTTTTTCAATTGTTTTTCTTTTTCAGATTTTGATGAAGTGGTTTTTTTTTTCGTGGATTTTGTTGATGATGAGCTTGATGATACTGATGCATATCTTATTTGAGATATATTAGCGCACACCTGCGATTGAAAGCGACTGGTTGGTTTGGCACTATAGGCCCTTATTGAAGCCCAGGTCATTTTACGATCAGAGATTCCCTCAATTGTTTAATGAATAGTAGTATTTAAGTACGTACTTCCGATATTGCTCGTTTTTTTAAATAAAATTAAAAGTTTAGTTGGTCCGCGCGGTTTGCTTCGTAGTGGGGTGATCACAAATAAGACGTTTATTTAAATGTGAAAAGTCAAATAAGCACTAGTGATTAATCACAGGAAATTGTTATATAAAGGATTAAAAGGCTAGCAAGCTGGCCAGCTATAAAATGAGTCAGGACAGTGAGAGGGTTAAAATTTTATAATTGATGAAATACTAACTGAAAGCTGTAAGTAAAATTGATGCGAAATTAGAATAGAACGATTATTGGTTACTTGAAAGTGCTGTATATTTTCAAAACTGAAATGGCAACATCAATAGGGACTTCTTGAGTATCTCTTGAGTTAGTAATTGACTTATATTCATTCAGTGGAATTCTCAAATGATGAAAATGTTTGTTTGGGATATCCTTGACAATCAACCACTCAACTGGAAAAACACCTTTCCAGCGAGATTCTTCAATCCAAACATCACTTGACTTTGTAAAATCAACCTCTTCTTTCATTTCACAAATACCACTAAACTTTCCCGAAGCATTTACCAGAAAGAACAAGAAAATTTTACCTGAGCGTGGATCTAAATTCTTGAGTTCTTGCATAGCTTTATTTAATCTTTTATTACCTAAATCAGTTGAGCTCCAAATTCCGTGCTTTATTGATGACTCAACATCTAAGAGATTATACGATTTGATAACAAAAAACCTAGAATTCTTAGGAACTTCGAAGAAATTATTATGAAAAAAGTCCTTACCAACATTACTTTTAAAGACGTGTGAATTGGCCTCCAATTCGAAACTAAGTACTGGTGTCGATGGAGAAGGGGGTATCGAAGAAGCAGCAGTAGCGCTATAAAAAGCATCATTGTTGCCATAAAAGTTATAATCAAATACATTGCTATCTTTTGAAGACTCAAGATCTGAATCAATGTCATAATCAAAATCAAAATTAAAATTATTGTTTGCAAAACTTGGAAGCTCATGTCTACCATTAGGAAGCAGAGACAGATGCATGTTGAAGTTGGTGGCTGCATATTGCTTTTGGGTGTTGACGCTATCATAATTGTGAGCTTGATCATTGTTGCTCATTGACCAAATATTCGGTCTACAAGTAATCAGGATGTCATTCACCTCTAAATGATTAATAGTTATTGACTGAACTATGGCGTGAGTTCTGGCGGTAACAAACTCATTCAAGCCTAAAGAAGCTGATGAAAACAGGGGTGCTTTGAAACCAATTAGTGACGAGTCAGCCAAACACTCTTTAAACATTATATTATAGTCTGTATGATTAATACCAAGACCAGCACATGTAGAAAACATAGGGAAAATGTGATTTGAGGAGTAGGGAGTAGCTAATGGTTGGCTTGATGGTAAAAAGAGTAATTTGTAAAACGTTGAATAGAAAAGTTGTAAAAAATCTAGAAATAGCCGCCCTTATAAAGCAGTAGAAATGTGTATTGTGATAGGTACTTTTTTATGAGTTTCGAAAATGTGTTGTTTTTGCAGCAGGAGCTTTGAGAATAGGCTAAAATACAAACCTGTAAAAACAACGAATAATCTGTAAACATAAAACAGTATGCATCACATCTTGACAATTACCACGTCTGAAACAATCTGATTGATGAAAGAATAGCCAGTATAATCAATATGTCATATAGAGTCAGTAGAGCCAATGAAGATTTGTTGGAGAAACAGAAGAAGAAAGAAAAAAAGTCCATAAAGTATCCCAAAATATTCAAGCAACAGGTCAATATAAACGAGGTTAATTTTGACATAGTAAAACAATGGATATCGAATAAGATCAATGAACAACTACCTGACGATGATATAGTCATTGACTATCTATGTGAACTACTTCAAGCGGAAGAAAATCCTGATATCAAGTCCATCCACATCCAAATGAAGGATTTTTTGGGCGATCAAGAGTCGATGAGTTTCTGTGAAAAATTATGGAATCTACTTTTGAGTGCACAACAAGATTCTGATGGTATACCGAGTGAGATACTAGAACAGAGGAAGAGAGAAGTAGAGCTTTTGGAAGAGAAGCAAAAGCAGCAACAAGAGGCAAGGAAGAATGAATCTCAATCCCATCAACGAGGACCACCTAAAAGAACCAATTACAATAGAAGTCTGACAAGTACAGCCGACTCGACGAGCTCCGTCAGTAGTAAACAGGAGAGAGATAATCATAGGTCGAGAAATACATATTCAAGAGGTAATCACAGAGAAATACATACATCTAGAGGTCGCTCATATCGTGGATCTTATACAAGAGATGAACGAGACTTAGATCCTAAAGACAGTAAATACCATGAAAAACATACTTAATGGTTTATTCACCACATAAAATATCAGTCCTCTACGTATTTGAATAATGTTTTTCTCATATGATATATATTATGATGAATTATAGCCTATTCATAGCAGTATATTTGACTAATAAGAACTGTTCTTATATGTTTGTAGATTATGAAAAGTGAGTCGTGTGCGATTTTCAATTTTCCCCTCATTAGGTGAAATTGTCTATTGCGTGGCTTGATGTTGAGAATTAATAAACTGAACAATCCCTTTTATCAAAGGACCATTGAAATTTTACTTACTAATATAGTACAATCGTCAATAATGTCGGACCAACAGAACCCCAGTCAAGGAGACCAACATCACCATCACCATCACCACCATCATCATCACCGCGATTCTCATAATAACGAAAGCAATAACAATGACAATAACAAGCAACCTCAAGTACAACAACCTCAACCACAACAACCTGGTGAACCTCACATAAATGCAGCTAATATAAATCCAGTTAACAAAATTGGTAAGTACCATGTTATAAAAACTTTAGGTGAAGGTTCGTTTGGTAAAGTTAAATTAGCTCAACATTTAGTAACTGGTCAAAAAGTTGCTTTAAAAATCATTAATCGTAAAACCCTTGCAAAATCCGATATGCAAGGTAGAGTTGAAAGAGAAATTTCATATTTAAGATTATTGAGACATCCTCATATCATTAAACTATATGATGTCATTAAATCAAAGGATGAAATAATAATGGTCATTGAATTCGCTGGTAAAGAATTATTTGAATATATTGTTCATCGTGGTAAAATGCCTGAAGATGAAGCTCGTAGATTTTTCCAGCAAATTATTGCTGCTGTTGAATATTGTCATAGACATAAGATTGTTCACAGAGATTTAAAGCCGGAAAATTTACTATTGGACGATCAATTGAATGTAAAAATTGCTGATTTTGGTTTATCAAATATAATGACTGATGGTAATTTTTTAAAGACGAGTTGTGGATCTCCAAATTATGCAGCACCTGAAGTTATCAGTGGGAAACTATACGCCGGTCCGGAAGTTGATGTATGGTCTTCTGGTGTTATATTGTATGTTATGTTATGTGGTCGATTACCTTTTGATGATGAATTTATACCTGCATTGTTCAAAAAAATTAGTAATGGTGTTTACACATTGCCTAATTATTTATCAAAAGGAGCTAAAAATATCTTGACCAGAATGTTAGTTGTTAATCCATTAAATAGAATAACGATTCATGAAATAATGGAAGATGAATGGTTTAAACAAGATATTCAAGATTACTTATTACCTCCTGATTTATCAAAAACAAAATACAACAAGGTTGAGATTGATGAAAATGTTATTAATGCATTAAACATTACCATGGGTTATGATCGCGATGAAATCGTCAATGTTATAAATAATTGTAATAAGCATCGTCATCCACAACAACAATCAAATGAAATTCTTGATGCATATTTATTAATGAAAGAAAACCACTCATTAGTTAAAGATTTGAAAAAGAACAAAACTGAAAAAATGGAAAACTTCTTATCACAATCGCCACCCCCATCATGGAACACTACTAATTCTGGTAGTACCACTACATCAACATCGACACATAGAGCACCAGGAGTGCAACAATCACTTACATATCAAACATTATCAACAGTACCAGATTTATCGACATTACCAAATTCAACAATAGCAATATTACCATCATCATTGCCAACAATTCATAGAGCATATATGATGGAAAACAATAATAATAATAACCCTGATCAACCAAAAATAAACGCCGTATCATCAAAAAAACTGAAAACAAGATGGCATTTTGGTATCAGATCAAGATCATATCCTTTAGATGTGATGGGAGAAATTTATAGAGCCCTCAAAAATTTGGGAGCCGAATGGTCAAAACCAACGGAAGAAGAATTATGGACAATTAGAGTGAGATGGAAATACGGGCCAACAAAAACTGATAATCAAGAAGATGCTAAAGATCAGCAACAATCAATAATTTCACCAGATATGATGAAGATGCAAATTCAATTATTCCAATTAGAGCCAAATAATTATTTGGTTGATTTCAAATTTGATGGTTGGGAAAGTTCTCCAAATCAACAACAAGAAATCAAATTACAAATGCAACAACAAGATGATGACAAATTTCCAATCAAACAAGATGTTGATGAAATGAGTTCCTTTTCTGCTTACCCATTCTTACATTTAGCAACTAGACTAATCATGGAATTAGCAGTGAATAGTCAAAGCGGTTAAATTTATGTTATGTATAGATTTAGATTGTCCCATTTATGTAGTTTAATTATGTGAGAATGTATTAATGAATGTCGTATGAATTATAAACTCCTTAGTAGGTTGTGTAATCAGATTGTAGCTGGTGACATTGTTTTAATGTCAAGACACGATTTTAATTAATCCTTGTTTGAGATTTACACAAAACATGAAAAAATTTCGATAGTACAATCACGAAAGACGAAACCCAATTGATATAAATTGCTGGCATACATGTAAGTGTGATAGACTACAGTACAGGAAGACTACAGTACAGGAAGACTACAAGGAGGGCACCTTCATCAGTATATGATAATGCACTATGTAAACCAGAATGACCATAACACTCTTAGAATAAGCTACGAAATGGTTCATACAATGATAATTAGCACGAAAATTACACTGAACACACACAGACACCTACGCTCTCTAGTTAAGTCCCAGGATCACAGATCGTTGAAAGTGAGCCATTCACCATTAGACGTTAAATTCATACTTGATTAGCACCATTTGTGCTCTTATTAACATAATTATTCCTATTTCGTATTAAATGTAAACAGTCACCACCACCAATTTTTTAATTTTTTTTTTTTTTTGTTCTTCTCAATATCAGACAGACAAGGTCAATTGACGTTTTCAAGTCGGCGGTTAATTTTATTTGAACCTATAAATCATTTCTTCTTTTCCTTTCTTCGTTGAAAGCTTCAAAAAAACATCACTTGAATACCCTGTCAATCTTATTTGCTACGATACTTCTTCGAATCACCCCCTAATTTGTAATCATTTGACTTTTGAAAAGTCAGTTTCATTGCTCCCATACCCACCTTACCTCCCTTAGCGTCTTCATCCATCAATTCCAGCCACCATGAAGTCTATAAATCTTATAGATTATTCTCAAGCGGACACGAAATTACCGGCTGAAGAATCAATAAAATTGAGCGAAATAGCCAAAATCATCTTTAAGTCAAAGAAATCAGTGGTTTTAACAGGGGCCGGTATATCTTGTAATGCTGGTATCCCAGATTTTAGATCTAATGATGGTTTATATAATTTGGTCAAGGAAAAATATCCAAAAAGCTTCATAAAAGGCCAGGATTTATTCGACATTTCTTTATTTAGAAGTGAATTGACTCTCAGCTTATTTTGCACTTTTATGGAAGGTCTTTACAAGTCATCCTTGAGTGCTAAACCAACTGAAACTCATAAATTCATAAGAACATTGAAAGAAAAGAACAAATTGCTTCGTTGCTACACACAAAATATTGATAGTTTAGAATCAAACGTAAACTTAAATTGTGGAATCGACTCAAATAATTTTGAAGCCAATAAAAACTTCAGCAAAAACTGGAAAAGTTTAGATGTTGTTCAATTACATGGTAACTTACACAAACTCTCTTGTACGCAATGTTTCACAAACGTTGATTGGACACCCGAAAATCAGTTGGCATTGAGTAAAGGTGAAAATCCAGAATGTAAAAATTGCTACTTGAAATATGAAGAACGTTTATATTCTGGTAAACGATTGACTGGTAATATTGGTTTCTTGAGACCTGATATTGTCTTGTATGGAGAAAATCACCCTCAATCAGATGTATTATCAAAGGGTCTTAACATAGATTTAGGCTTAAAATCTGATTTATTAATTATAATGGGAACTTCTTTAAAAGTTGATGGTGTAAAGAAACTAGTGAAGGCATTATCTAAAACAGTACATGACAAAGGTGGTTTAGTTATTTTTGTAAATAAAACCCCATTATCCAAACAATGGTCAAATATGGTTGATTATGAAGTTTTGAGTGATTGTGATTATTTCATAAAACTTTTAAAGATCGAAATCCCAGATTTATTCTTGACCCAAGAACAATTAGATTCAAAGAAATTGAAAATAAATAAGGAAAAGCAAGAAAAACAATTATTGAAACAAGAAATGAAACAAGAAATCAAGCGAGAATCAAATCAACAACAAACACCTCCTTCGACCCCAAAAAAGAATAGAATAAAGGATGTTATAGTGAAGAAAGAAACTATCAAGAAAGAAATATTGAAGAGAGAACTCATAAAGAAAGAACCTATAAACAAAAGTGCAGTAAAGAAGGAAACTATAAACAAAAAGACAGTAAAGGAGGAACCAGTCAATAAAACCACAGTTAAAAAGGAAACACTTAATAAGAATTCTTTGAAAAAAGAATCAACAAGAAAGGAAAGACCAAAATTAGTTCGCAAGCCAACTTCATCTACTAAGACTGATCAAAGATGTGAATTGCCATCACCATCCTCAAGTTTTAGCGAACATTTAGATCCATACATCAAAATTGAATCAGACAGTGATTCATCACTCATTGAGATTTCACCATCATCTTATAACCAGATTAAAAAACAACCATTGAGACCAGTTACAAGGTCTCAATTGAATAGAGAATCGCTCAAAAGAAAATTCAAAGAAGAATCTTCGAATTCATTTGAAAATGTCAAAAAAATGAAAGTTTGAACAAAATGATTATCTTTACAACAACAACAACACAAAAATGAAATTTAATGAATCAACTTTATTAACGATTAATTCTTCATATGTATTATTAGCTTAACTTTTTATATAGCATCATTTCTTAATGCATACTTTAATGCCTTTAAACTTTATACGTACATATTGCTAAGAGCAAAGTAAAAATCGCAAAAAAAACCAAACTTTTTTAGGTTGTGACAAAATTACTGAAAACGTGAAGCAATAACTTTAATTTTGAGACAAGAATAAGTAGCATAATATAATAGCTCAATTCGAACCACATGTCTTAAAAACGATAATTCCTTTAATAAAACCCCACAATAATATACCCTTAAAACTGTATTGTCATTCGATCTATCCTTCAATTCGTATTTAAATAAACCATAAACTTGTACAAGCCGCCCCTATCTCCACATATCGGGATCAATTTCATATAACTGCTATAATTCAAGATGGAACAAGTGTCAAGTTTTTTAGAAAATATGTTGAATTCAGAATCGATTGATCAATCAATGCCCAAATCTGAAGCATCTACAAAAAGTAAAGATAAACAGGCTAATATCAATGATTCTAGTGATGATGATAACGAAGAAGATGATGATGATGATGACGATGATGATTACGATGATGATGACGATGATTACGATGATGACGTTAATGATGATATCATAATTAGCTCAAAAAGATCATCCGTCATTTCAGATATCTCAGCTTCATCCTTTTCAAGTAAAAATCATGAAAGGGCTAATTCAACATCTTCTACTGTTAGTACCGATAATGATAGTAGAAGGTTACCAAACAGTGCCAACCAACACGATCATGATAACCCTAATGCAGTGAAAGATATTTCTTCATTTTGGTATCTTTATTCAAATGATGATGTCAAAAAATCAAACTTAATGACAGATAAGTTAATTGAAAAGATCATATCAATGATAATACCAATTTCAACAGAGGAGAAAAAAGTAATAAACGAAAGAATCATAATGCAAAACCAAAGGCCTCCATTATCAATTAATTTGATGTCAACGAATGCGATTCAATTAAATCAACGTTTGTCGGTTGTATTCAAAACTATAGATAATATAATAAAATTCGTGAGCTGGTATAATCCATATTATACTATTGGTTTATTACTAATAATTACTCAAATTATACTAAACCCATACCTTGTAATAACATTACCAATTGTTTTATTAATAAACAATGTTTTGATTCCACATTATCTATTATTATATACCCCAGATCAATCACCAACTAATAATAATTTTTTTTATGAATCGAATCCAACACCATATGATGGATCACCATTAAATTCATATAAATTACCTAAACCAGTTCCTGAATTTTCTAAAGAATTTATATTAAATTTAACTGATTTACAGAATCATATGATTTTATATATTAAATTATATGACTTTATTTTATGGCTAACTAATGACTATTTATTTTTCAAGGATGAAAATATAAGTTCATTGGTTTATTTACTTTTATTTTTCATGAGTGTTTATTCATTAGTTATACTACCAAAATTATTGCCTATAATGATATGTTATTTACCAGTGAAATTCATACTAATCAGTTGCGTATGGATAAGTATCGGATTTTTCCATCCGTATTTTAGAAGCTCATTATTTGATTGGATAAATAACGAAGATACAAGAATTCTGAGTTTAAATATAATTAATAAATTTGAAATATTTTGCTCTAAATCTTTAGTTGCATATAATCAAAGTGAAGATGACAATGAAGAAGATTTCAATGATTGTACAGATGAAGTTAAATTAGTTGAAATTTTTGAATTGCAAAAAATAAATAGTCAAACGAAGATTTGGGAATTGATTGGGTTTGGAAATGATTTTTTCACAATCAATAATCCTTTAAGGAAACTCAAGAGTAAGTTATTCGAAGAATACGGCTACGATGAACTTGAGATAATGGAGATTAAAAAAAAGCAGATGGAAGAAGACGAAAAAGAAAAAGAACAAAATGAAAAACAAAAGCAGAACCAAAAGCAAAAACAGAAACAGAAACAGAATCAAAAGGAAAAACAAAATCCAGGTGGAGAAGAATTAAACAAGAAAGAAGAAGAACAACATAAAAGTGAAATGTCGATTCAAATTAATGAAGAGGATGATGAAGAAACGTTACTAATCAAGATGAGACAAAAACCAGTGATTGAAGAAATAAAAGCACCTTTTGATTGGAATTTCATCGAAGAGGATCAATGGCAATTAGATCTTAATGTTAATGAATGGGTTGAAAATAATTTCATAAGAGACTTAGTTTTGATTGATAGTGATGAAAAATGGGTTTATGATCTTTTAAGTGAAGATGATGAACATACAAAAAATGGGGGGATTTATAGGAGGAGAAGATGGATAAGAGGTTGTAAAAGAAAAAGCTATACTACGAAAGAGGCAAACTTTCCGAATAGCAGTCAGGCTAATTTAGATGCAAAAGATGTTGGAGGTTCAAATACAAATATTACAAACAATAATCCATATTCAACAGAAAGACTTCATAGATCAATTACGAACTTTTTGATGTGATGAATAAAGGCACCAATCATGGAAATACTGAATTAAGATTAGATTTGATGAGCTAAGATAAACTCTGTATACTTATGTCTACAAAAAAAAAGTTTTATAACGAATTAACAAGAAGTTTTATGATACACGGTAAAATTTTATCGGCTACAGGAATGTGGTTTTGATTTCATGTAGGCATACTCGAGCTTATATCAAATAAATTGAAGTATGTGTGAATTGAGCCAATAATCTAAATTTTAATTGATTGTGTAATCAATTGGATGAGCCGAAGTCTTACCAATCAACCCTCCGCCATGTATCTGTAATAGTTTACATTTAAGAATGCGTAATACAAATTTTCATTTATAATATTCGTTTACGGAGACTGTACAAAGATGAGCCTATGAAGACACATTATTATACGATTATACATTAAATATTTATAATACATTGGTCACATTTAATTAAATGAATGGAGTACATATAGATCATTAATTGGTATATTCATCAGCTGATACCATACTTTTATTTCATGAATTCCATCAAGTTCAAAGATGATTTCATTCGTTGCTCATCTTGTTTCTTTTTAGCTTGTAGTAAGCTTGTTAAATCATTTTTACGTTTCTTTGATTTTGGCTTGGCTTTATTCATATTTGTAGTATCGTTGGTTGGTACTTGTTTATCAACTATGGGATCTCTTAATTTATTTGAAACATTTATCAAATCATAGTTATTTACTTTAGATTTGCATTCAAGACATGTTATTTGCAAGAATCTTTTCTTATCGTTTGTCGGTTCTTTCTTTGTAGTCTGTAAGTTTTTTGAGTCAATATTAAGCTTTTTCCTGTGTGTTTTCTTTATGGGGTACTTTATTCTGGTTGATGTCGTTATACCCGGTATCGATATAACACCACATTTATTACAATACTCGTGATCCACAAAATCAGGTAGATTTATATTTGATTGATTTGAAAACTGGGAAAACGATGCTGAATATACTTTGTTGAAGGGATGTAGTGGTTTGGTGTGAGCCAAGTTGTATGAGTGTATTACTCTTAGATGGTCGTCTTGCATTGCTATCAAGATGTGGTTAAAGTGTGAGTATGTTCAAGTATATATCTGTAGATGACTAGAGTATACCGTTAGTGCTGTAGATTTATGACTTGGGTATTAAATCGAGATGCGGTTTGCGATGAGGGTTTATAGACGTGCTACCATACAAAGTTGACTAACAATACTACACACCACGAAGAAAGAGTAGCTACATCGTCATAAGGTCATACTATCCCCAAAGCCATGCCAATACAAGTGAAACGTATCCATGACACGTCGGGAAGATGTGAATGGTTGAACTGATTTGGATTAGGCAGTAGCATCAGACGATAAATTGATAAGCAAGGGCTTTCATTGCTTGAGCACAACAATAAGAATGAGCTGATCTTCACAGTTCCAATAACATCAGTCAGTCAATCACTTTGTCAATCACCTCGACTCTGTTCTATTCCGTATATTTCTGCTCTGTCTTTTTGCAATTGTCGTTGTTGGTGTTGCTCGATATGCGATTCTCGGTGGTGCCAAAATCAGCCAATAAAACTGCCATTAACTATTTTTACTCAGCATCCGATAAGCGGAATCGTCACCGTCTTCGATATAACCAATGACTAACCATGCTTAGGTGCTTACCCTTGACCAACCACAGTAGCACACTTAGTAAGTATCTGATATCTGCAACACCCTCATCTTACACTATACCGATTTCACGGTAATCTCATACTGAGAGTGGCATCATATATACCTTGGTAATTCTCACTAAAATCACCAACCATCGCATCAACTATATCAACTATATCAACTATATCAACTACACTATAGATATATCATCAACTACATTATAGATATATTCTTAATTAACCAGTTTACGCAACCGATCTTGTTCGTTGCACTCGTCGTCTTTCATATATAATACCTAGTCTGTTCCCCCATGGCCACTACAATAATAATGTCCCTTCAACAGAAGAAACGTTTAAGACTAATCACCCCGTCGTACCCTATAAAGGGTAGAGTCCTCAAGTCTTGTGTCCGTTGTAGACAACATAAAACAAAATGTGATGCCTTAGCCACCGATCCATTACCTTGTACTCATTGTTTCAAGAAAAATATCAACTGTACCCTTGATATCATAACAACCACTCCAAAGAGAGCTTATGATGTGATTGAAAAATTAACCGATGAAGTCCAGTCTTTAAAATCATCTTTGGATAGTATCATTGAAAAGAAAAATCTCATGATTAAATTATTAGTTGAAAGAGGTCAAAATTTACAAATACAAGCACAAGCACAATCACAATCACAATCACAAGCATATCCACAACCTCATCATTCAAATCAACTCACCAATGTAAAGAGTAATCCTACTACCCCTTCTGTTTCAGAAATACAATCATGTTTAAACTCTCCTCAATTATCACCAGTAAATCATTCAATCAATATCGATCCAATACCGTCTATTGACAACAACAAATCTTTCACCATGAACTCAAATAAGTTGATTCCTTCAATCACAATCTCTCATGACGAAGCACTTGAACTATTCGATATCTATCACATAAAATTTCATAAATTTTTACCTATACTACCTGATTCATTCTTCGAAGATATTGATTTGAACCAAATTCATAAAGAAAATGAACTTTTATTCTGGTCAATTATAATAACGTCTCATTTAAGTTATCAAAATTCCAAAAATTACTTTAATTTATCAAAACATATAAAAAATATGGTGGTGTTCAAATGTTGGTTAAATACTCCAAGAGATGTTTATACTTTGGCATCTTTATTAATATTAACAACTTGGCCATTACCAATTGAAAAATATGAAAAAATTCAGGATAATTTATCAATCAAATATCTTTCATTATTGAAAAATTTATCATTACAATTAGGGTTACATAAATTAGAATTCATAAATGAGTTTAGTCATAAAACAAAAATAAACATGGCAAATGAATCGGATTTAAATAATTTAATAAGAGAAAGAATCTATAAATTTATCAATATAAATTCAAATTATTGGTTAGTCTACCTTGGATTATCAAATTCAAACTATAATGGATTTCAAAATGATTACATAATAAATAAAGCTGCAAATATTGATTTATTTAATAATGATTTATTTACATCAGAGGATAATTTTATAAATTCATTATTAAAAATTTCATTAATTCAACTGAAATTAAATGAAAATATGAATGATTTAATTGATAATCCAAATAACGTTTCAAAATTAATCAATTTAAATATGTTCGAAATGATTCTTAATGATTTTAGTTTATCAAAAAATGATAAAAATTTATTAATTAATAATAATTTAATTAAATTATCAATAGAATTTTCTAAAATTCAATTATTTATTTATTCATTTTCAAATACAGATTTGTCCGTTAATGAATATAAACACATTATTTATAAAACTTTAAAATCTTGTGAATTGATTTACTCATTCTTCATTCAAGAATTTGAACACATTAATAATTTCAATCAATTACCAATTCATTATAAATTTATCATTGAATCTGTTTGTCTTATTCTTTTAAGAATTTTCAAAAGTCCATTACTCAATTCAATTAATGATTATCAATGCGTCAAGAATTTATTTAATAAATTTTACAATATCTTGGTTAATAATAATAATAATGAAAATTGGTCATTATTAAATTCAAAATTAATTAAAATTTTAACTAAGTTTAATAGTATTCTGAATTTAAGTATAATAAAGGGTAGTCAAAATTCTTTTTTTCTCGTTAATAGAATGAAAAATTATTTGGTTTCAAGTTTACATTATGAATTGATTTGGATAATCTACGATGATGAAAAACAACAAAAACAAAAACAACAACAACAACAACAACAAAAACAACATGGAAATGGGGATTCATTTATAAATTGGGAAAATTTTGGTTTAAATGAATCAAGCGATGATGAATTAATTAATTATATTTCAAATTCTTCATCGATTTTTTAGTTCTTTTTTTATATTACTTATTTAATAAACGGTTACTATAAATTTTTTTCTTAATCTAGTAAGACTTCTTCATTAATGTGATATAAGTAATGATTTTCATTTTATTTGACAACTTGTTTCATTTTCAAAGATAATTTTGTTAATGATAATCAAAAAAACATGATTTAACGAACTTTAATTTTGGATGAAAGTAATCATCAATGTTTACTAAATAATTTTTCAAATTATATATTTACATCGTGTAATTTGTAAACTTTTACATAACTATATTATTATACATGATCATTACAAATTAATGATCAATCCAAGAAGCATTTAATTTTTTTGAACGAACCATTGGTTTAGTTATGAAATAACCAATAAATAAAATTAAAATTGTTAAAATTAATTTAACTTTATCAAAATTGGTATTAAGTAAATCATAACTCAATGATGGTTGAATTAATGTACAAAATTCACTAAATTTATTGATAGAACAAACAACCAATGTTGATTCTAATTCAGTTGGTTTAATAAGTATTTTGTTTTCTTTATCATTTTCATCAATGGTTAATTTCTGTTTATGATTTAAAATTTGATAAGTATTCTTGAAAATTACTGGTTCATATGGCATAATTCTAAATTCATCTTGATAATCTTCTTGTTTAATTTCTCTATCATCAATTCTTCTACTATTTAATATGAATTTTGGTATTTCAATTAAACTTCCAGTTTCTGTAATAGCAATTATTGATTTTAAAGTAATTCCAAATTTTGTTTGAGTTGGTGCCATGGAAATGATACGTTCTGGGAAAATGAATGATTTTTTGGAAATTGAGTTAATTGTTGAATTAAATCTATCATCAAAGATTGATATTTCTTTGTCGTTCGAAATTGCGTTTTCAGCAGTATCAAATAAATCAATTACAACAATACGTTGTTCTAACTTTGGTGACTTAATGTAATATGAATATATGATCCAGTTATCGTCCTCTATCAAATTTATTGAGCTAGAATCAACAACTTCGTTATCATGACTATGAGTATATAAAAGATTTCCGGTTATACCATCAATGATGTATAACTTAATTTGATTGGTAATTTCATTCTGTGTCAAAACTGAGATCAAATTTGGATATAAATATTTATAGATAACTGATTTGTCAAATCTTGAAATGGCAATTGATGATGTTATAGTATCTTTTGGTTTACTTGTAATTGAAACAATTGATTCTTGAAATTTACTAAATATCCACGTTGGCACTAATTTCTTGTCATTGATTTTCAACCCTTGAATTTTATTGTCTACTTCCTCTATTATATATTGATCCAGCTTAACTTTCAAGTTATTTTCTTCAACGTAGACCAAATCTAATGAATCGCGGAATTGGATAGCTAATGTTTCAGTTTCATCGTTATTCTGATCTATGTCTAATTTAACGTTAAAAACTTTAGAAATTTCATGATCGTAGAATTCAGCGGAGATTGAATTTTCATTTATCGGATCAATCTTGACAATCGAATCAGTAAATACAACATAAACATAAGAATTTGAATATTTTAAATCCTTGACTTTACCATTAAATGGGAAAGTTGAAGTCCATAATTTCTCTGATGTTGAAGAGTCTAACGCAATAACCGTATGTTTTTCTTCATCTATATAGATTAACATTTTTTCAAAACCATAAGTATCTTCTTTAGCACCGACTAGTTCAGCATCCGATTTCACGTCTTTGAAAGTAGAAATGACATACCTTCCAAATTCAGCTAAATGTCTTTTTGATCTTGATAACCAATTAGTAACTATATTTAAAGAGTATGCATCCTCGATGAGATGATGAGCCTTATCAATCACTTTTTGGGATTGTGGTTTATTAACTAAAATTACTTTTGGTGTTGATGATAAGTGGAAATCGTCTAATTTTAGTGATAAATAAGATGATTTACCCTCAGATTGTAATGAATACTTGAAAAGCTCTAATTTGAAGTCATTAATTTCGGCGGAAATTAATTCTAATGATTTGTCAATTGAATTGAAGATTATTCTGTTATTTTCATTAGCTTGAATCGGATAACTTATGATATTTATAGTTTCAGCGTCATCGGTAGATAAAAAGTCAGTTATATCAATTGAGTGGACATCAGATAAAGATGAAACAATGAGTAAGTTCGACAATGAATAATCGAACACCTCAACTTTTGTAATCGCTTGATCGAAAGCTCGGGTCCATACTTTTTCGACATTGCCTTTCGTGTCACGTTTGTATAACGTCACCAATTTCGAGGTATAGTCAGCAAAGTAGTCGGAGTTGACAATTAAAACATCGTTTAGTTTGAAAGGAATTGAAATTGGGCTAGTAAGATCATCTAGGTCAAAGAGTTTATTATCGGAAGTTATAATCACATTGTCTTTGAAAGATTTGATTTTATTGAAAGTAGGACCAGAAGCAGTGATTAGTTTTGTAATCTGGTTAACGTCAACAGCCACAATCGAGTCATCATCAGTAATGACATAACCGTTTTCGTTATATTTACCAACTCTGAAATCTTTTATATCTTGCTTATAAACAATTGATATTATTGAACCATCTTTATGTAAAAGTTGGATATCACCATTCAGTTCCAACACGAGTAGGCCCAAATTGTAAAAGGGCTCAAACTTGAGAGGGACTGACTCCAATTGGAAACTTTCGATTAGTATACCGGTTTTAGTTTGCCATAAATATATTTCATTATTTGATTTGGAGTAGCCGTAGATAAAGTTGCCATGATTGACGAGAATATAATCATCAATTTGTTGTGGATACTGTCTTAAATCAACAGACCATCTTATTGTAGCATCGTCATTTAAATTGAGATTAATCAATTGGTTGAAATCAGTGATCCCAATCAAAGTTCCATTAGAAACCACATCATATTTTTCAAGTTGTCCGTAATGATAATTTATCCAATCTTTTACGAATGCATCTTGAACAAACACTGCAGATGTTATTGAGATGATCAGTGTTATGGCTCCATATAAGTGGAGAAGCTTCATTTTGATTCAAATATTTGCAATGGGCAGCTGGAATCTTTCAGATACCCATTCGCCTTACTGGCTTTATCATTAATGTCATTATAGTCAGTGGTACGGTCGTGTATGTGCACAAATCACCACACAAAATTGTCACTTTGCCCACCTCGTCCTGCACATGGATTACGTGTACGGGTGTTTATGTCTTGCATTCGCAGCAACAGAAGCTAAAAAAGAATGAGTAAAAAGGCTATTTTTAAGGTAACTACTGATAGGAGATTATTATTTGCCCCCTTTTATGTACTTGAATATAAAAGAGTCATATGTATATATATTCTCATATAAATCCCAAGAATTTCAGATTACAATCAACTTTTCTAAAATCTAAAATTTGTATCGCTCAATAGTTCCAAATTGTTGATTCACATTTAGTACCCTGTTTCTTATCTTACTTATTACTTCAAAATGCATGCTCGTGACTGGTTTTTAGTCTTAATTGCAATCTTCATTCCTCCCATTCCTGTTGCTGTTAAAAGAGGTTTGTCTGCTGATTTGGCTATCAATATTGCCTTGAGTATTCTTGGTTTCCTACCTGGGTTACTTCATAGTCTCTATATTATATCCTTGTACCCTTATCGTGAAAATTACGCTGCTCTTGGTGGTGACGGGCATAATCACAGACACAATTATGGTGCTGTATCTACTTGATCGTTAGAAATTAGTCCTTAGCCACCACTTTACATGACTCGAAGTGTTTACGCTTGAGACAATGCTGGATTTTATGTGGCATATGTTGCTCTTGTTCTCAGCTAGATGTCACTTAATATCTTTCTTACCCTTATATAAATGAAATTACAGAATTACGAAATTTTGCTTTTGTCTTTGTAGCATTTAATCATGTGTCCTCGATACTTTCCTAATCACATATGATTAAGTATTATTTCCTAATCACATATGATTAAGTATTATATAAGTGCCTTATACATGTGCCATGTACATGGCACATGCACATATAATCAATAAGTTGTCTGGTTACCCGCCCTGATATCTTTATATTCGATTTACGAGAAAAACCTTCGAAAAACCTCACTATATAAAATTTTTTCATAGTTTAAGATAGCTTTATCTTAGTCGTCTTTTGTTCAATAACGTCATTATTGAATTAATACTATATACCCGTCGAATATACATCTTCAAACTTCAACTCATAGCTTACTGTAAATAAAAAATTACTTTATATCGCTCACGCATAACTTAAGTTGTCCGATCAAGTTTCAAACTTACCCTTTTAAGGACCATCGGTACAATGTGTCTATATGCGCAAATTAACTTATTCCAATTATCCTTTTCTTATTTCAGCATCTTAACATTCAGCGGAATATAATTATCTAAATGTTGAGACTATCATATCTTCAAGTACGCTCGTTTTGAGCTATAATTGAAGATCTGTCTCCGGAGTGGCTTTGGGCTATAGATATTTATTATGCATTTTTTGTATTTCAACAGTTTTTGCTGATTTACATTTAAGTTTGTCATATCATCTATATACCTACTACTTTTGTCATTTTCATTCCCAATAGTCTTAATAATTTATTATGTTTATTGGTCTTTCTATATAAACTGGGTGGATCTGAACCTTGGTAAGTACAGGAGTTTGTTCCTATACTAAAACTACTTACTTTTTCCATGGATATTTACATTTTTCACTTCTACCTAAGTATTTTGAACGGCTTTCGTGATGTATTCCTCTTCGTCGAAAGACTTCTTTGTAGATTTATTGCCTCCGCCTTGTTTCCATAGCCATAATGCCTCAATGGCATAATTTCTAACTGACAAATTCTTGGTCTTTTGTTCGTCCGCTGCATCATGAATCGTTTCCAACACTTTTACTTGATCGATTAATTGCCACATTAAATCTTCAAAACTTGATACTAGATCATTCACATTTTCATTGAATTCTTTGTTATTTTTATCGTCATCGTTGATTGGTAGAATGTTATACTTATGTAAACCTAATTTATGTAATATTCTACCCAACATTTGAATACTAAAGCATCTTTGTCCTGGAACAACTGATCTTGATAAATGTGCTAACTCCGGAATTGTGTAGCCTGCTAAATGAGGATTATTTGAGTGATGATGTAAACCCATGTATGTTGGGATTTCCTTTTTTTCGTCTGAAGTTTCATCTAAATTAATCAAATTACCTTTAAAATCAAATCTCATATCACTTATAGATTCATAAGTTGTACTTGATTGTTTTGGCATTGGCTCGGTCATCCAAGATAACTTTTTGGTTTCTTTAGGTAAATCTGGATAATATTTTTCATGTAATTTATCGAAAAAATCTGGATCATTAAGATCTAAATCATCGTTTGACTTGCTATGTGGTTTGGGAAAGTGTACTTGAACCTGTCCTTCCGTCTGTTCTTCTTGCTCGGTTATTAGCTGGTAGTCATCATGTGCTATTTGATCATCGGATCTCCCTATATTTGGATATATGTCGTTTATATCTTCAACATCTTCCCATCCATTTGGATCAAGTTCCACAGATTCGTCTAAATCTTCATATTTTACCGTTGCTTCTTCGGTGAATCTAACAGATTTGCTTTCCTTTTTTTTGAGATTTGAAGGTGATGTTTCGGCTAAATCATCTTGTATATTTAAATTATTTATTCCTAATGCCCTATCAACATCAGCTGAATCAAGATGTGATATATTGTGACCATCTTTACCACCCCCTATCCAACCATTATAACCTTCTGCGTGATCGTGATCTTCGCCGTGTTTGCCATCGCAGCAAGGTTCCTGTTTTAATCTGTTTTCTGTTCTTGATAATAAACTTTTAATTAAATTAGGATCAAGGCCACTGAATAATTCTTCTCTTTCTTGTGTTATTTCCTCTTGTGTAAGCTCACTCAATTTCTTTAAATTCTCTTCGTGAATTTTTTCTGCTTCTGATAATAATTTAGGTTCTTTCCGACTATTATCACTATTGTTAATGTTATTGGCTTTTGGTTGATCATTTTCTTGACGTTTTTGTTTCCATCGTGATACTTTTTTCTCTTTCAATCTACCTAAACTAGGAAAACCAGTTGCGCTGGTATTCGTTGGTGGTACGGGAACTTCAACCTCGTGTTCGACTATCTCCCCAATAATGTTCATTATATTGCTTTATTTGTCAAGTCTTTCATACAAATTATAATAAATCAGTTCGTATATCTAAGTATGTAAAATATATATCATCAAGAAGTGTGTGTGTCCTGCACATAGTTGCCTAAACTCATCAATCGCAAATACAGTCAAAACAACTCTTCTACAGAATTTATGTTGCAAATTTTGCCCACATAATAGAATCATAATCACTAACTACTAAAATTCCGGTAGTTTTAAATGCTTGAGGTTTAATTGTCTAGTTATACTTACAAAATGAACACACTTCAGTTTTTATCAAGAGTATGTGTTGCCTCCGTGTCAGTATCTAGTAACTCTTGATGTGTCTGATTGCTTATTGGACTAGTTTCAGTGGCTGTATTACTTTGAGCTTGAATATATTGAGGGACTTTATAATCCCCGTCCTCTGCTTTCTTTTTCAATTCTTGTAAAAACAGGTAACTCATTTTATCCACATTATCATCATACGCATAGTCCATGAGCCCCATTCCTTTTTCTTCTTCCAACAAAACATTGTTGTCCTTTTGAAAAGCTCCCAATACATCTAGGTAAGGAAGTATGAATACTGCGAAAGCTTTAATCAATTGTGAGTTTGAGTAGAATGAAGACTGTTTAGTCAGGTGACCAGTATTGATATTTCTATTTAAGACCAAATTTATCATGTTCTTTCTGAAACCGACCGAAAAGGGTTTATCTTTAATATAGTATTTCACAACCACTCTGGTACCATTGAATTTCATGTTAATGTATCTTTTACCGTTTTCTTTTCGGGGCATATTTTTCTTCATTTTAGATACATCTTTGCCCTTTTCCTTTTGAGAATGATATCTCTCCTTCCATCGACCATATCTCTTCAATTGATTATTACTTAAATCATCAAGAGTCGTCATATTATAATAAATATATTTGCCGTGAACAACAATCAAAGAAACAACCATGGCAAATGATAATCCGCATAGTACATATAGTACGACATATTGGGAATTTACCGCATATTTACCTCTGTTGAAGTGCACTCTGGTGTAATAAGCAGCGTAAACTATACAAGTAAGATCAAACGCGAAGAAGTATTCGAGAAACTTGAAAAAGTATTCATCATTTTCTTTACCAATGACAGTGCCAATCCAAATACAGTAGTGATCAAATTTTGGTACACAGTAATTCAAATCACTCAGGTGGAACGATCTTGCTGCTTTCAAAGACTGACAAGTAGAGCACCAAAAAGGATATCCATTCTCGTCACACAAAAAATAATCAGGTACTAAACTTGTGTTTTCATTGTCTTGAGTTCCATAAAGGTCGAATGGTTTTATATGCAATCCTTTACCTGGCCCATTGGCAATTATGATAATCCAATAAAAGAAAAGGTTGAGCCCAAAAAAACCTATGAGGATCCAGAGGATTATAGCTGCAGCTTTTGAATGATGTCTGTATACTTCTTGAAATCCAATAACATAACAGCTCACATATATGGCATAACCAAACGCAAGAGCTAACCCTATCGGAACAAGGTTCTTCCATGGAAATTTTTTGAGTATACTAGTATCAGCTACCATCAAGTGAGTACATATCCGTTGTGAAGAAAAAGATTCGAAGATGACTTTTTTTTAATCTCTCGTTTAAATCAGTTAAAGTTCATTGTAAATCATCGTCTTTATATTTCGTTGTTTTTTATTCTGGTATTTTTGGTGTACGGTCTAAACCTGCACAATAATCATCTTAATATAAGTTCCCAAATCTTTAATTAGAGCTTATGAATCAAATGTCTACATTATTTGGTATACAATTTAGCATCATTCAAAGTCATAATGGTTCAAGGAATAGAAGGTATGTTTGCTTATTTTTTATTTGTACTCAGTGGAATACAATGTACTAACTTAATTATTAGATGACCGTTCCAAGGACATGTGTCCCATCTGTAAAACAGATAAATATTTATCACCAAATATGAACTTTCTTATAAACCCAGAATGTTATCATAAGATTTGTGAATCATGTGTGGATAGAATTTTCTCACTTGGTCCTGCTCCATGTCCATATCCAAAATGTGGAAGGATACTACGTAAAAATAAATTCAAAAAACAAGTGTTTGATGATTTACAAATAGAACGAGAAATAGATATACGAAAGCGTGTTTCATCCATATATAATAAAACGCAAGAAGACTTTGAAGACTTGTCTGGTTACAACAAATACTTGGAGGAGCTAGAGAATATAGTATTTAATCTTAATAATGGCATAGACGTTGAAGAAACTGAAACGAATCTAGCAAAATATGAAACTGATCATAAAATTGAAATTCTTGAAAAAACCATGAGAGAGAGTCAAAAGAATGCAGACATTGCTAAATATCAAGATTCTATGGCCCGTTTGAAACAAGAAAAGCTCAAGATTCAAAAACAGATGGAAATGGAAGATATAGAGTATCAAAAGCAACAAAAACAAGAGTTGTTAGACAAGCTATCAACTTCAACATCAACCTCAGACGAAATTATCCAGCAGTCGCATAGTAATATATTGAAGAGAACTTCTTTGAGAAAGAGACAGTTGCAGCAAATAACAAATCAATTGGACAATCAATTCCAAAGTTCCAATCCATTTGCTAAACAAGCCAAAGAAGTTGATGATGCGGGTAACAGAACTCCATTTACTCCATTCAAAGGTGATAGAGATTTGCATAAAAGATACCATTTGTTGGGACTCACTGCTGATGAAGAAAACAAAGACACTGATGCGAGTGCAGGAATTAGTACATATTATGATCCTTATGTTAAAAAACTTGCTAATGATAAAGAGTATTTAGGTGGAGGTTGGAGATTACAAGGTTTCTTCGAAAGATCTTTAGATGAAGCTTTTATGGGTTTGAATTGTTTTGTCGAGCAAGAAAAACAAATCGCTTAATCTTGTCATAAGTAATGTACATTATATATAGAATCAAATAAACTTTTATCAATGAATAGCAATGTGATGCGAAATTATAGGTTTAGTAGATTATCAAAATTTACTTTTGAAGATGATATATCAGAATCTTTAGGAGACTTTTTTGTATCGTGCTTAGATTCATTCATAGCCAATTTTGTAGATAGATTTTCAGTATCGTCAGATAACTCTACAAGTCTTCCTCCATTCGATTCAACGGATAGAAATTGGTGGTTGAGGGCTGGTTGTGTTGATTTTGAGGTATTTTCTTGAAAGCTTTCAAATTCATCAAGGCCCACTATTTCGGGTTCTTCTTTTGAATCGGGAAGTTCGTCCTTATCTTTATCCTCTTTAACGTCTTCGGGACTTGATAATTGAAAGGACTCATCATTTATATCCGATTCTCCTCGTTCTGGTGAACTGATATTGTTTTCCGTGTCTGGCTTGTGATCTTTCAAATCGAAGACTTTCTCTTTACGGTTACTTTCTGGAGATTTTGGAGCTGAACCCCATAACGACATTCCTGTTGCAGGCAAAAACGAAAATCGCTTGGATTTATTAGGCAGTATTGTGTTGTTGTTATTTGAGCTAGTAGCATCATATGTACTAGAATGCCGGCTTTCACTTGACGGACGTGATGAAGGTGAATCGAAACTTTGTTGGTGATTTTTACTGGTCGCATTCATACTTGAAAGTCCAAATATTGAGCCAAAGAATCCACCTTGTCTAACTTGATTCTGATCTGTCATAGCAGCACGTAATGCCGTCTCGTATTCTTCTTCTTTCTCTCTTAATCTTTTTAAATGTAATTCATGATCCTTCCTTTTCCTTTGATGAATCTTTTTCGATATCTGTTCATTATGATGTGTTTTTATCAATTGAATTCTATCGTGTATGAATTTGTTTGACTCTTGTTCTATAACTTTATTCAATCTATTGGTGATCGATACTTTTGGAGTAGACAAATTTAATCGTGATGCCAAGGAGGAATCTTGAATTGCCTCTTCTTTGATGCTCTTCATGTCATCTTTTCTTATGTTAGAGTTATGTGTATATCCGTTGCCATTATCGACAGCCACTGAGTTACCAGGTGAGCTGATACTTCTTTTATGTCCACGTTGTTCTAATTCTCTCTTTCGATATTTTAAATGTGAATCTCCAGTTGACCAACTGAAAAGAGTTTTAGAGTTTGAATTTTGTGAAATTGTCTTACTTCTTCTTATATTGTTCGAGATTTTGGAATCACCTTGTTGTATATTTTGCTTATTTTGTTGAGACGAAATATCGTGATCTGAATTTATCCATTGATCTACTATTAGCCTCTCCGCTACTTGGATAGTGGAATTGGTCCATTGTATGATTCTTGTTTGGTCATTATTAGATATGAATTGTTTATTAAAGCTTTGTAAAGAGTTGTAAAGTTTGGTGCCCTTTTCGGTCTGCTGTAGTATTGACTCAGGATATAAGTCCAGGTTATTTGATATCAGATATTCCTCGGGTAGTTCTAGACTAAACAATTGATCAACGAGTACTTCAATATTTGGTCCAGAAGGTGGGTTATCACCTTCTTTTCCTTCTTCTGACATAGCAATATGCTTTCTTGTTGTGAATGAATGTGTGCGTTCAAAGTATGTTTTCTTTTTTGATTAAGAGACCTACGTGTAGAGATTGTTATATGATAGACAAGCGAAAAACTAAAGGCATTATAATTTACGATCTTTTTTTTTTTTAATACTCATTATGAAAACCATATAAGGAAAGCTTTATATTCTACATTATCTTAACCATATAAAAGACAACCCGAAGAAACAAATTATAATGACTCATAGTGTCATTAGCTTCCCGCAATTTCCAGAAACTTCAATACTCATTTCATGCTTCAAAGATATCAAACCCTCAGTTCTTTCTGAAGTCAAGACCCAACTTGTATCAGGTAATAAAGATTACGATTTTTGTTTCTTAAATACATTGCATATCATTTCGTTAGAACATTTATACAGTGCCATACATAAATCGATACTAAACTACAGTGGGGATAGTATGAGAGCGAAGACTTTAAATACAGAAATCATTTTCAACTTGTCACCTATAAATAATATAATGGATGCGTTGAAAAGATTCGGAGTTGATGAAGGGTGTCCAAATGTCATAATAATCAAAGTTTTTTTCAATAAAGAGGAAACAAATAACATTGATCAAATTGAAAACCACTTGCAGAAACTATTAGAGGCAAACAATACTCAAAGTTTAGAACTTAATGATGATGTATTATTTAATGATTTTATAGATATCAAAAAATTCAAAAAAGTCTATAAGCTCAATGATGCAAAGCTTACAAATGATGAAAATGATTTACAAGCTAACTTGACGAGACTCGCTATAGGTGCCTGTCAATTGAGAGGATGTTAATAAAATTTTAAAAATCGTACTTGACTATCTATGGAGTCTAAATGAAATTATTAATGCAAATTTGTAGGAAAATCTAATATCAACTTAGACTTTATTTATGAGCTTAGCTAGAATGAAGAATTAAATGCATGTATATATTGATGAAATCGTAAATGTAAAATTTGAAATGATTCAACTTCTTGAAAATGCAAATTGACGTAAATTTATATGTTGTTTCGTTCCAATATTTTTTCTTTCTGGAATTTTAATTTTCTCTCTTTTATCGTTACTATATGATGGGTCATTTGACGAAGCGTCTTTTGGATAGGCAATTGATGTAGTGTTTTGTGTGATTGTATCATCAGAAGATAATGGACTAATTAATGCAGTTTTATTATTGGAATTTTTTATATTTGTCAATGAACTAGTTTTCGATGAAATGATATTCGTGTTTTTGCTCTTTAAAATGCGTTTAGTGATATCTGATTGGTTTGATGTATTTCGCATCAGAAACTTTTCTCTTAATGATAGAGCAAATTCATCAAAACTATTCTTAGAAGTTGTTGCTTGCTTGACAGGGGATTCTTCTATTTCATCATCTTCTGAATCGTTATCGAATTCAAGTACTTGCGACTTGGTTAGGTTGACACTATTATCTTCACCTGGGTCGTCGATTTCGTCATTGTCAGTAATACAATCTTCTTGATAACTGTCAAGATCGGCCAAAACATTATTGGTATCTGGTGGTTTAGAATGAGTTTGATCATGTTGAATTGGTGACGAAAATTCTTCTGGAATATCTGAATCATTCAATAGACTTGAATCGAAAGTATGCTTTGTATTATCACGTTCTGGAGTTGGTAAGTTCAGTTCAGGCGTTTTACTATTGAAAAATTTACTAAAGTTATCATTAATGTTATGTTTAACTCCATCAGGCACATGGTATCTCTTTACTTTCTTGCTGGTAGGAGAAAGTTTTTCCTCTGTTTTTTTATGATTGTCTAGTTTGTAAGCGAATGATCTTTTACCAGATAATGAAGTTTCAACACTCGTACTACTGGATTTTAAACTTATTTTGTCCAATGGCTCGTCAATTGGCGATACTTGAATATCATTCTTATCTAGTTTGACTTCGTCTGATTCCCTCTTTTTGTTGACTGTCTCGGAAATTAATACTTTGGTTATGGATGCAGGTTTAAAAAACTTATCAATGCTATTCGATTTGGGTTTAGCATTGATTGGATTGGAATTATACGAACAAGATCTTATTGCTGATGAGCATGATGATGTACTTTTATTACCAAAGTTCATGGATTGACTTTTCAATGATGCTATACTTTGTTCTCTTGCAATAAGTGGCTCATGAGTATTTGGATGAATTTTACCATTGCAAATACGAACATGGATTTCATTTTCGAGAGTCCGACCGCAACAAGATTCCAAAACTTCTAGGTCAAGATCCATATTATCAGGGTATTCATTCAACATGGTTAACCTTTGATCTATTGGATCAAAAACTTTTTGGTATTGGAATGCCAAATCTGCTTTATAAACTTCGTCTTTGAAGTCGGGTTCAATTTTTTTACCATCAGATCTTAAAGCTATCAAAACTCGATCCAAACTATTATATTTTTTAACAATTTGGAATGCAGTTTTCAAACCAATATTGGCAACACCTTTCGTATAATCACAACCTGATAACATAGCAACTAATCTCAATTGTTCAGGCGTATAATTTACAAGATAAGGGATTTTCTTAACTTTATTGAAGTTATCACGGTTAATTTCAATACATTCAGCAGTATCTGACAATTTTGTGATTAATTTTTTACATCCGAATATAAGTAAGTCAGAATCCTCCGATAAGATACCATCGACTAGACCAATTTTTTCAAGATAGACCATCTGAGGATCAGCTTCATATGGAGCTACAACATATTTCACTTTTTTAGAGTCTAGTTCAACCATGATTGACTTTGCCATTTCAGGAGTAACACCAGCAGCTTTCATAAACTCTTTCCAGGCTGATTTTCTATCACCCCTTTTCAACATATTATCGGCATTTTTTCTTGCTTCATCTCTTTTCAATTTACGTTCTTTACCTGTTTCAGCTTTTGTAGGTAAAAAAGCACCATCAAATACAAGATATGGTTCAACGCCAAAATATCTTAGCATGTCAACTTTTTTCATAACATATGTTATATATTTCCTAGTAGGTACATCCTGGCATAATTCTTGAGCACATGATATTAAACCACGATGTAACCATCCATAAGTATCAACAGCTAAAGTTTTACCTTTATATTTTCTTAAAGAGCAAGGCTCTTGAATTTCTTTTAGATGAGGAAGTAGACCCGTAACACCCATATTGCTTGAGTTCTTTTAAGGTGAAAGGATGGCAAGGGTTGATGAGTTTTCTTTATTCCTTGCATCTAGAGAAGAAGTGGACTAAATAAAGATGCTGCTAGAAAGTAACAAGCTAAAAATGAAAGAAATGGAGTTTAACCACAAAACAAGCAGTGCTTTTTACAATGTGTTAAAAGAAAAAAAAAAGATAAACCGCGTTCATCTGTTTTTATTTCGTTTTTTTTGTTTTTCTTTTTATTTTGACGTGTAGCGAAAAGTATTAACAAAATGGGTAAGCGAATTGTGAGATTTTTTACAACTTTCCATTACTTCGAATGTGTGTTTAATACATTAATATAAGAACAGATAAACAAATAATATATATAATTGGCATGCAGGAAATGAAAGTATATGAGAGATTGTAGAAACGAAACTATGTAATAAAAGGAAAGTTAATTTGAACAAATTCAATTTTTAATTTAATGATTTGATGAAATTTTATAAACATTATTAGCCTTTGTATTTTTCGATTTACTTGATTTTGAAGATTTACTCTTTGAGGGGTCATAGCCTAGTATAGGGCCGAATTTGATTTCAACCGGTTGTTTGGGTTTCAAATTTTCTTTGTTGTTATTCTTACTATTATTGTTTGAAGAATCATTTATTGAATTAAGAAATTGAGTTTGTGATGCAGGTGCAGAATTCAAAGTTGGTTGAGGATATTGAATAAATGGTCTTTGAGGTTGTAATTTTTGCATCATTTGTGATTGCTGTTGTTGATGATTCGTTGATTGATTTGTATGTTTCTGTTTTTGACTTTGGTTTTGATTTCTTGAAAGCGGAGTTTGAAATGATGGTTGAACCTTTGACATTTGTTGTTGTTGCTGCTGTAAAAACAAGAGATACTGTTGTTGAAGTTGTAGTTGAAACTGCTGGTTCTGTTGTTCAATAGCAGCAGGTTGTTGTTGTTGTTGTTGCTGTTGTAAACTCAATTGATTTTGAGCCTGACTAAATTGACTTTGTAGATTTGAATTCAATGAGTTGAAGGGAACGTAACCGTTACCAAGATTAACCATAAGTTGAGGATTACTTGTTGATTGATTTTCAATCATTGAGTTATTCAAATAATTATTTGGACCATTTGAATTTTGCAACCCAAATTGATTATTCATTAATGGAATATTTTGGTTTTGAATTTGATTTTGACTATTGACAGATTCTTTAGCAGGAGTTGAAGTGATCATACCATTTTGTGATAATAGTGAAGTATTCATTGGAGAATTAATTAAAAATGGTGATAATTCATGAGGTGACATCTGTTGATTTGAAAAAGATTTTGAAGTTAATGGAGATTGCTGAAGAAAACGAGGTTGGTTAAAATCATGCAAATTACCGGTTGATAAGGAATGACCAAAATTTGGCTGAACTGAGTTTTGTTTTAAATTTTGAATATTTGGATTTGTAGGAATATTTTGTAAAGTTTGCTGAAATTGTTGTTGTTTGATTTGACTTTCTTTTTCCTTCTCATTTTGATTTTGATTTTGACTTTGATCTTGTTCTTGATGTTCTTGTTTTTGAACATTTTGTTTAGGATTATTTTTTTGAACAATACTTGCATTATAAATTGGAGCACTTAAAGGACCAGCGAAATTTTCAACATCAATTTTATTAGCCCTTGTAATATCTATTTTCAAATTTGATTGATTTAAAGTACTCAAACTTTGTCTTCTCATAAGTTTTGGTGAAACAAATTGATTCTTTCTTGGTGATGATATCATTCTATAAGGTGATGAATCAGCTAAAACTGTAGCATTATCATCATCAAAATTATTATTTTCATCGTCTTCTTCCAATTTATTAGATTTCCCACTTTGATATTCATCCAACTCTTCTTCATCATCCAATAAAGTTAATATATTTAACTTACTAACTCCCAAACATTCACCTTCAGCTTTAAATTCATATAAGAAACAACCATGAACGTTTCCATACTTGGCAGTACTTGAATTCGTAATGACATCTTCTTTATCTTCATGAACGATTTGCATAATAAATAATTTTTTCAATTGACTCGTACTTTCACCATTATATAGAAATGATAAAAATCCTGACCAAAATTTTTTCAAGAATGGAATTTTTAAATTAAATTTTTTGGTGGATTCATTCTTATATCCATTGATTATTTCAGTTGAGTTAAATAATAATTCTTTATCGTGATAAACAAAAGAGGAACATTTCCAACTTAATAAACTTTCTAATTTATTAGAATTATTGAAAGGTACATCAATATGTAAAGAAGATTGGAAATGACCATTGTTTATGTTGAAACCTTGGTATGTTGGATTACCCAAAGAAATCAATGAATTGACTTGCTCTTGAGGTAAACTTAAATTTAATCTTGATGAAATATACCAAATTGGAATATTTTTTTGTTTTAAAATTGATGAAATTAAATCAAAGTCCTTCAGAATTGTTTGATTAAATCTTAACTTCTTTTTAAGACTTGATTGAGTTAATGGAGTGTTTGAAAAGAATCCAGTATCTAATTCAGTAAATGAATGAGTTAATTCATTGATATGTTTATAATTAAATTCAAGATTGAATTTAGTTGGTTCTAAGATTTGTTTATCAATTTTATTTGTAATTGAATTTGTATGAAAGGTGTTGTTTGAATTAAAATGTTGATGATGATTATTGAAATCTATATCATCAATAGGAGTTGAATTAAGTAATTCGTCTAATTCTTTATCAATATCATAATTCAATGATAAGTTACTAGTACTAGCAACAGAATGTTTTCTTGTATTTGCTAATTTACTTAGTGGAGTAGAAATATTATCATCAATTTCATTAAAACTTGAATTTTCATCAATTTTTTCATCATTAATAGAATTCAATTTAGTTAATTTGAATAGTCTTGTAGCTATTTGATTAGAATTTTTCAAAAGACCTGATTTATTATATAACATTCTTGATAAAATTTTATTTTGAGAAGTATTTTTCAAAGTTGTTGAAGAATCAATTAATTGATTTTCTTTGAAAACTTTAAATTTGGCATAAGATTTTAGTAACATATCATCTAATTCAGGAGTCCAGCCACCTTTTTTATTATCATTATCATTATTTGATATATCATTGATAGTATTATCTTTTTCATCATTGATATCGATATTATCATTAACCGATTCCATTTCATTAAGTTTTGATTTTTTCAATGATGATGATAATGGAGACAATCTAACTTTTTTCGAAGGAGATGCAATTGTATCAATTTGTGAAGCAATAGCTTTACTTGGAGAATCAGCTAAATTTGACTCTAAAAATTTTCTTTTTTTAACTGACATACTAAGATCAGAATTTGAAGATATTGGAGTTGAAGAATTTGCAATTGAATCTAAAGACTTTGAATCTGTGGGTAATAAATTTGCAGCTGATTTTAATTTCAGTTGTTTACATGATGAATTCGATAAGTCTTGATTTGAAGTATCACATTGTTCAACTTTAATCTTAGGAGTTTGGGTAATAGAATCCTCGTGATTATTACGTTGTTCATTTTTTTTAAAATCATTAGAAGTTGAAAGTTTATTCAACACTAATTTACTCGGAGTAAGAAAAGTAGAAGTATGAGATTTACTTTTGATATGTTTTTCATCTTTTGATGATTTTTGATCATCACTTTGATCAATGTCTTGTCGACTTTGATCATTTTTCGATTGTTTATGATTGTGAATGTTATTGTTATTATCATCATCACCTTCATAAATAGATGTTAGATTCATGGATAAATTAGGAGAATGAGTATCGTTAGCTAACGACCAAATATCAATTGAGTCATCATTGGTGTTGATAGAGTCAGAAGTTAAATTTTCCACATTAGAATTGGAAAGATTACTATTCTTGACTGAAGATGAAAGAGAATCAAGAAATTTATTATGATTTGGTTTTGAAGAATTCGGAGGGGTTAATGAATTGAAGATGTCTGATGTGTTGTTGTTGATATTATTATTGTTATTCTTGCTGTTGTTGTTGATATTTTTGTCATCATTACTATTCTTGCTATTGTTGTTGTTGTTGTTATGATTGTTGCTGTTGTTGTTATTATCAAGTTTCTTACTTTTGTTGATGTTATTTGATTTGATGAATGCAGAAGATGAAGAGGGAAGAGTAGAAGAAGATATAGCAGTAGAAGAGATGGAAGAAGGTTCATTGTATGCATTAACTTTGTTAACATCGGATGAACATTGAAAGAATTTATGAGGAGAGAAAGAATTCAAAATATTAAGATTTCTGGGAGAGTTGAATTGGAAAGAAGGCAGAAACCCGAGACCAAAGCTGAAAGAGGGAGTGACGCCATGATCCGAAGGTTTACCAGAAGATCTTGGAGTTTGAGGAAGGGGTAGTTGGAGTAAGTTTGAGTTTGTATTTGTATTTGAAGAAAGATTTGAGGACGGATGATTAGGATTTGTCATACTGAAAATTGATACAGAGAAATAACAAGAATGGAGTGATGAATTGCGGATATGAATATGAATATGAATATGGATATGGATGTGAATAACAAGATAGCGTCTTAATGAAGTTAAAAGAGTGAATATAGGTCAGAAAGAGAATAAGACACGCTAAGGAATGATCCAGATCAAATGATGGTATAGATGATGATACAACTGATGGTTTGGGCGGGTAGATTGCAATGAACCCAGTTTGAATGATGATGATTTAACGATGATGATGATTCACAACAACCAAGTGAAGAAAAGAAGTTGAAGTAGAAGATTGTAAAAAGTAGAAAAGACAGACAGTCAGAAGTAATTATGGATAGTACAGCGTAAAACACAACCAAAATCTTTATGTTTATTCAGACAGTATAGAATTTCGCAGGCATGAAAAACAATAAACAACATACCATAACTTCACCAGAATGACACTATAATGCCATACAGTACCACACAATGCTGCACTGGATTTGTACCTAGTACACCAACACACTCTAGTGATTACAACAACCTCAGACCGTACAAAAGGCGTATTGTTGACAGTAGGATCGAAGGGGACTTGAAAATACAAACAAAATAGCAACAGTTCACAAGCACACAATCGCGTTTCTGCTAATCGCGTTGTCGTTTTTGTTGATGTTTTGCCGCCAATCGCATCAGCGAAACATCCGTGCATCTGCCCATACAATACTATTTTCTACAGTGCCTGTCAAGGGCAGAAAAAAGAGGGTCCATTGAGGTGAGCCAATTCGCGACTGGGAAAATGAAAATGGGTTTTGCATTCTATTCAATTTACGGGTAAACTATTCCAAACATGTACTTTATATTAGATACTTCATATACGGCACACTGCTATATTGTGTACATGGTTATTGTTCTCCTCCACATGGCACTCGGATGGGACACCATGACATATATGCAAGTGAAATTACATAATTCATTGTTAAAATGTATACTTATTCAATGCCTTCTAACCTTAATTATTGTTTCACGTTGATTCAACTCAATATCTGCCTTCGTTATAAGCTTTGAAATTCATCAATTCCTCGATGATTGCTTCACTTATCCCTGGTTGTTGTTTTTCATATTCAATCATTTGAAAAATTATAGCACTCACCACCTCTTTGGTAGAAGTATTTTTGGCTCTATCATATACTCTATGTAAACAATAGATAAATATTTCATCAAATCTGTATGATTTACGAGGTGATGGTTCTAGATCCTCCATTCCATTTGGAACCCCCATTCCTGGTACTAGCATCGGCATTGGCATTGGCATTGGTACTTTATCTTTGATTGGTTTATCATCATTGTTTTTTAGCTCTTGTAATTCAACAGGCGATCTACCTTGATATTGTTGATATGATTGATTATATTGTTCTTGTTCCCGTTCATATTGCTGATGTTGCTGATGTTGCTGATGTTGCTGATGTTGCTGATGTTGCTGATGTTGCTGATGTTGCTGATGTTGCTGATGTTGCTGATGCTTGGGATACTTAATTGTATTATCATTGAAATTCCATTGAATTATGGCATTTTCTTGTATAGGTGATAATATATCATGTCTAGGTCTCTTCAATGGTCCCTTATGTTTATCAATTTTATTTTGTCTAAATTCAATCATTTTAATCAATTTTTCTTTTGCAATTTGATGAATCATTCTATTAGATAACATTCCATAAATATTCCCATTTCCAGTATTATTACTCTTATTACTTACTCTCAATCTATGATTACTAACAAATGAATGATGTAATAACATTTTAGCATTAGGTCTTTCTTCTTGATTCAATCTTAAACAATATTTTATAAAATTTTTTAAATTTTCACTATATTCTTCACCTACTAATAATGGAGGATCGCGTTTAGTAATTTCAAACAATGCATTCATTGGATCTATTTGTGAGTATGGTGGTCTACCTGTAATTAATTCAATAGTAGTTATCCCCAATGACCAAATATCCGCCTTTTCATTATATCCCAATCTAGCTTTACTAATAACTTCAGGTGCCATCCAATATGGTGTACCCACAAATGTATGTTTCTTGATTTGTGTCATAGTAATTTCTCCACTAACTCCAAAATCAGCTAATTTGACATCTCCTTCACTAGTTAATAATATATTTGCCAGTTTAATATCTCGATGAACTTTATTTTCTTCATGAATATATTTTAATCCGGATAAAATTGATTTGGTAATATATGATACCACATCTTCATCAAATTTTTTGTAAGTTCGAAGTAAATCCATACATGATCCTCCTCCACAATATTCCATTACTATCCATAATTGCATATCATGAACTATACTTTCATAGTATTTAGTAATATATGGACTTTTCAAATTTGATAAAAATTGAATTTCTTGTACCAATGTTTTAATATCTTCCTCTGATTCATCTAAATTTACTATCTTAACAGCGAAGACTTCATTTTTATGGTCTCCTTTAATATGACTTTTGTAAACATCTCCAAAATTCCCTCTTCCTATACATTGATCAAGACTGTACTTTTCGAATGACATGAATGAATGAGACGTTTGTATATGAGTTTGAAGTATTGATATGATGTGATTATGTTTGTAATTCTTAAAACCTAGAACAATTTGTTTTCGAATTATATTTTTTTCTTAATCTTTGTATTGCAATGTGATTGTCTTTTTCTAGTTAATAATGTAGCTGATATAGAAATGGCAATGAGACTAATCACCAATGACTTAAGAATTCAAAGTTGTTTTCACTTAATTATATTTGAAAAATGTAATTGTGTTAAAGAAAGATACTATTCACAAACTATTCAATTTCTTTATTTTTGCACCCACGTCAGTGGTTTCTCTATTTTTTGATTTGTGGTGAACACTTTAATTTTGATTTATTTGTGGTTGTATTTCGCGTATTATGTAATCTCGTATTTATTACGTCAAGACAAAATGCTGCAGCTTCAAAAATTTCAAGACATCGTACATAAATATGTATTATTATAAAGTAAATTGAGAAATATAAATCCCCTATATACATATATCTCTATGAGTTGTGATCATTGTTATAGCCTACCCAACCACATGATCAAATTGATTTAAAATCTTCAGTGTGAAAAAAAAATCTAAAATAAAAGTAATTCCGGTCCGTATATAAAATGATTTGTCGATTTTACTAGATGAAAAGGTAACGCTACTATATAGATACTTTCACCATGATTTTCAATCAAAAAAGATTCAAAAGAATCTTACAAAAGCATGACTAGTATTCGTCAAAAAATTTTATGTTATGCATTATACCTATTATAGTTAGAAATTGTATCTTCTTTTAGTCGTTATTTAAGAATTTTTGCGAAAAACTGCTGTATTGCACTTAATTTAATCAAATCGAAGGTATGAGCTCACATAGTTATTTAAAATATACCTTAATCCCCTAAAACCTATAATTTCTAAGAATCTACATATACCTCAATGAGATATAAACTCTGATTGAAAAGTCCACGATTGTCTTTGTTAAACGATATAAACAATCTAATAGTAGTTGAGTTCAATATATATTGTCTATACTATAAATAATCAAATGTGAAAACTTTAATGTCTTTTTGATTATGTTTATTATGTCTTTGCTTTCATCCATTATGCCCTTTTTATTAAATGTTATCTCTTCAATACCACATATCATACAGCTGGTTTATTTACTTCGAGAATACTTATACGGGTGATTTCCCACTCAACCTGAAACTACTTACCTTCCAATAATTTATAGCTTCATCACTTAATCCAATTTCGTGATTTAAGTTTATTAAGTGATCAATTTTACAACCATTAAGTAAAAATAATTCACTTACAATAAAAAATTTCTCAACACTACCATTTTCATTAATTTCTAAAAATTTTCTTAATGAATATTCGAATAAAGATATTTTCTTGAAAATTTTATTATCATTGGTTTGATCATTAAACGTTTGATTGTGTAAACTGATTTGAATATTTATATTTAAATCTGCTTCACATAAAATACATTTCAATATATTTTTTATATTTATTTTTTGAATAGATTTAACCAATAAATCACTGGCATTGGCAAGCTGTAATCGATATTTTTTCAACACGTACTTATTTTTAATAAATGTTAATCTTTCTTCATTTGATGTATTAGGCCCAATTTTGAAAGATTTTGAGGTATCCAATTGTTTTTTCTTTAAACTGTATTCCAAGACTTCATTAACTTCATTATTATTGATATATTTTAGTAAAACTCTTTTTTCTTTATCAAAATTATCTAATTTTAATGATTTAATTTTGGATATATGACTACCTAAATTTCTATGACACGATGAACATTTTATACAAAAACAAACTAAGAAATTAATGGATACCCATTCAACTCCTTCCAATGTTCCACAATCAACACACTTATTATTATCACTATTGGGTACCGAGCGTACCAATTTCAAATAATTATCCTCTTTATATCCCAAGGGTGTTGAATTAGATACAATCGATATTGGTGATATTGATCTATCTAGAGATTGACCGGGTATTATGGGTGGTAGTGTTTCTCGTGTTTGAGTATTATCAAAGTCAGTGTTTAATTTAGTTAATCCTTCTTTGTTGTTATCATTGGTATAACTTCCATTAGATGTTGACAAAAGCATTCCAGACGAGGTGCTTCCTTGATTACGAGAAGTCAGTGGTATTGATGATTGTATTGGTTGAGGAACTGGTTGTTGTATTGATTGAGATTGGGTTGGGGGTATCAATTTATCGGTTAATTGACCAGCGTTATGCAATGCCTTGATCCATTTATTTCTTTCGTCTTCATTTATCGCTTGAAATACATGTTTATTACCGCTTGATGTGAAAATTTCAAAGCAATATTGTCTCTTATCAAATTTAATTGGTTTGATATTTGATAATGCAATATGTATGGGGTTATTTATCCTTGATAATCCATTTCTCCAATCACTATATTCACTTAATCTACCTTTTTTCAACACTACCCATTCCTTATGCCATCCAAGTTTACCTTGACCTCCTAAAGTATATAAAATTCCTGACATTTCTGAGTTTTGATCATCGTTATCATTACTACTATTCTTACTATGATTTTTTGAACCATTTCTTATATTAATTGGAACTGCCGTGACACTCGAGTGGTTATTATTTTCATTACTGAAAATTAAATCAAGATTATCTTTGGTTACCGTAGTATCATTTGATATTGATTGCTGTTGTGATTGTTGCAGTATGTTTTTAGTATCCATCGTCATATCTTTATCGGAAACACTTGAACTATGATTTAACCTATTGTACTTTATCAAGTTAGTTAGTTCTTCATTCGTTTGACAAGCTTCAATCATTTGTCTAAATTGAAATTTTTCACTATTGAATCTAGATAAGATATTCAAATATATCTCATAGTCTTCTCCCAACAAATCTTGACTTAGCTTGATATCCTTGTAATTTCTGAAACTCAATAGTTTAAGATTACTTTGTTCATCATATGGTAAATTGATGAATTTAAAGAAATTTTCTAGTAATTGATTGAAATATTGATTATTGGTGATCAAATTCAAATAATTTAGATAATCAAATTTCGAAAGTTCGAAAACTTTTCGTTTACCAAGTAACTTCAGAGCTGGTCTTTCCTTTTCATTGGACAAGTATTTATTAAGCCAGTTATAATACTCTTTGGAATTATTCTCAAATAGTTTTTTATTATGTAATAATTCATTGGGTTCCCCATTTGAGTCTTTGGAAATGTTGCTATGTTGTGCACTTGTGATAAACTGAGAAATTTTCAGTAATAATTTATCATCACAAACATCCTTTATGAAAAATCTAAGATTTAATTGAAATGGTTCAAAGATGGAGTGTAATGTTTTGGTGAAATGTTTTTTAAAACTTAATTTACCTAACAATGGATTGAATTGAAGATTAGGTAATTGCCCAATATGATCTATCAACCTATTTTTAACACTCAATAATTTGTTTAGGTAAAGCTCTAGCCCTGTTAGATCGTCAAGTACACAACTAATAATTTTTTTGAAAGTTGGTAAAGCTGTTTCGTACTTATTTAATGCTTTACGAAACTCGGGTCCATCTTCGATATTAAAATTAAAAGCTTTTCTAGATTCACCGATCGTGAAAACATTGATTCTTTTGTTTGCTGTATTAGCGTTATGATTTAAAACAGGCGATGAAGAGGATGCGTTTTGTGGCAACGGAGTTGGTGATAATGGTTGGACATTTGGAGATATTATATCTTCGTTTAATTCAACAGTATCTTGATAATTTTTTTCTACTGTTGCCTCATTAACCCAAAGTTGAAAGCTGAATATGAAACTGAACTTATTCTGTGAATTTTCATTATCGAATTCCCATATGGAAATATTTAGTTTATTATTTTGGAAAACGTCTCGGTGAAAACTATCATTGATGATAATTCTCTGTATTTCATTTTTCTTTGAGTCAATTGGTAGTAATGAGTAATTGAGTTTTGAAATTTCTGTAGTCTTGTCGTCGTAATTATTATTTATAAGTGAGTCTTTTAATGTGTCAAGATTATCATCGTCTCCCGTAGTTTTCAATATGATCAAATACTTCTCTATTTTGTCTGAAGCAGATGAAATTTGATTTGGTAGAATGGAAATGTTGAGCTTTATTTTGTAATAAGTTGGTGGAATTCGAACCAACAAGGGTGTTGAGGTATTAGTTGTTGACATCCCATCGTTACGTGTTACTTGTCTATTTACATCAAAGGAAGGATTACTTATGTAACTTATAAGCTCAGGTATTATTTTTTGGGTAGCAGTATCCAATTTGGTTATCGAAGAGCATGTCTTTTTATGGTTCTGACTATTTTCCGATAGACGTATAGAGTATCTCGTTGTATCAGTCTCATCTGTCAAAAATAATTTATTCAAAGATATATTAGTCGATTGTGATTCAAAATAGGGAAATGATAATGAAGCAACGGTCTCCATGTCGAATATCAATTTATAAGTATGCACTTGGCTATCGCAATGTTAAAGCTAGCAATGTTTTATTTATATTAGTGTCCTGAACACTCAAGTCTTGTTATTACTTTTGAAGCTGTAGTCCCTCAGACGATCTTTCACAGATTTATTATGGTCTTCGCTCAAAATACTTTTAATCAGTGCGCATGATTACAATAAAAAACTACGCCAAAAGAAAGGCTGAATATTGACATAAGCTGAATGCTAATTTATCACATCCTAATTAATCGATGACACTAAAAAATACAAAAAATAAATGCGAGTTGTGTGGATCGAACACACGACCTTCAGATTAAACTGTTAACTTCAGTCTGACGCTCTCCCAACTGAGCTAAACCCGCAAACAAACAAGAAAACCCACGGCGGGAGTCGAACCCGCAATCTTTTGATTAGAAGTCAAACGCGTTAACCATTACGCTACGCAGGCGTTTTCGATGTTGTATATTTGGCCAAAAAATTCCCAGTTCACTATATTTTAGCACAAAATTGGGAGCAAATTATGGAAAAAAAATGCCTATATCACATCCCCCCAGTTCGTTCATGGCAAAATATAATTGCCTATTATGATTCTATTACTTTCAATTCATTAAACAGATACCTTTTTTTACTTTATAGAATGAACTCGTCTTGACGAGCGCAAATGAAGGAGTCTTTACTGATTCCTGCTTTGACTCGTTTTTTTTTTTTTTTTTACTATAATGAATATATATTTAACTATAAATTAACTATATACCGTCGAAGTAGCGGGGATAAAATGTTGCAAAAAACCCCTACGTAGAATTAAATGTAGAAGTCAGCTTCTTCCGTGGTATCTTATTTTTTATCTGAATACAAAATATAGGCTCTTACTAGCCTAGTTAACCTGTTTTTCAATCTGCACGATTATCTCCGCAACAGTTTTTTCATTTAATTATAACAGAGGGGTTTTTACAATCTTTTCTCCCCGGCATTCAACGGTATATAGTTAGTTTAAAGTTAAATATATATTCAAGATGGTAAAAAAAAAGGTAATATAAAGTAGACGCTATGTTGCATTGTAATCAAATCACCAGGAGACCCTATCATTAGTACACCAAGGATAGTAAATCAACTAGCCTTGATTATATAATATGACTTCGCAGCCGTGTGAAGCGACAGCAAATCAGATCCCACCAATTATCATTTGTCTACGAACTGTTTGCACAAATATATATAAAAGAGTTGGTTTTCATCTCTCTTCTTTTGCTTCTATTAGGGGCATGGTTCTTTAATCGAACTTCATCGACGTAATGCTAATCATGGGTGTGTATGTTTGTGTGAGCAACAATTCATTCAATAAGTTACTTAGAATACGTTTTATATAAGTCATTTTATAAATACACAATAAAAGAAGTGCTTCTTTGTGAAACTGTATTTTACTTTACCTAAACTACCGTACCAACTGCAAATTAGTATTCACTTCACTGCTTAGTCTTCACTACGAATATCAATAAACTTTTCCGATCACTACTAAAACTAAAACGTGTGTGTAATTCTAAGATATTGATAGTACTTAAATTTTAAGTAAGAACGGCATTTATCGTATTGAATTGACCGTACCCTCATAAGGTATAGTGCTGATTAAACCCTGACACGCTACCTTTCTGTGAGCATAATTGTGGTATTTTCAAAGCAAAACAATGGATATTGATTGAGTTACGAAGTAGGCTTTAAAACCACCCGTACCACAAAATCTCATTCATTTATCTGCAGTCCTTTTCGAAAAAAAATTATTGACATTGATAAATATTACACATTACGTGCCGTTATCCATTACTAAACTAATTCAGGATAAAGTTTATGGTCGATGAATAGTTTATTCCGTTACTATATCAGAAAACCGATTCATCCAAATAAACTTGTTTTACCAAGAACGTACCATTTCTTTAGTCAACCTCGAAATTCACGTTTCTTCAGCATGAAAAGAAATATAAATAATTCAATAGTGTTGGATGAAACAGAAACTAGTATCCGTGATTTGCTAGTTAAATTCTGTGATTATCATAACTCACAACCCGATTGTGATGCAAACAAACAACTAGAGTTGAGGATCACTGGTGGATGGGTAAGAGATAAGTTATTGGGTAATGAAAGTCACGATATTGATATCGCCATCAATTTCCTTTCGGGAGAAGAATTTGCCAACGCATTAAATGAATTCGTTCTTGAGTATCATCCTGAACTAAAGCTTAAAGCATTTCATAAAATCAAAAAGAATCCAGAAAAATCAAAGCATCTCGAAACATGTACAACAAAATTATTTGGTTTGGATATCGACTTCGTTAATCTAAGAAATGAACAATATAGCAATGACTCTAGAGTTCCGGTGATTGAATGTGGCACTGCTGAAGAAGATGCATTAAGGAGAGACGCAACTTTGAATGCTTTGTTTTATAATTTAAATCAAAACGTAATCGAAGATTTTACTGGCAAAGGTCTTGATGATTTACGTGAAGGCATACTAAGGACTCCGTTGCAACCATTGCAGACCTTCCTCGATGATCCATTAAGAGTCTTAAGATTGATAAGGTTTGCAAGCAAGTTTAATTTCATTATTGAGACAGGTACGTTAAACTCTATGAAAGATCCTCAAATCAAATCCACTTTAATAAATAAAATTAGTAGGGAAAGGGTTGGCGTTGAACTTGAAAAAATTTTATCCAGTAATAATCCAGAATATGGAATCAAATTGATCAATCACGTTGGATTATCTCACTCCATTTTCAATACGAGCGTTTTGTACGACACCATAGTCGAACTTAATGATAGTGAAACAGTCACGCACTTACAAGAAAGCAATGATCAACTCGATAAGAGAATAGATGACACAACGAACATCATTCCATTGCTCACCAAAAATCTACATGAATTGAATACTCAATATATAACCAAAATTTATGATGACTTGACCACTAATGAACTGATGGTAAAGTTAATATGGCTAACCATGATTACTCAACCTTTTGGCTTAAATAATGTTAGAATTAATCACAAGAAACCACTTACCACATCTGCAGTTGAAGTAATTTTGAAAGAGGGGTTGAGACTTGGGAAACATGACTTCGAGCCAGCTCTCAATATCACAAGAGAGTCATGCTCATCATATGAAACTTTAAACAAGTTTTTTCAAGATCCTAGCTCACTTAAACGTTCTGATCTAGGGCTTTACCTCAGATCATTTGGTCAATATTCTAATCTCAATATAATTTTCAATTGTCTAAATGACATCCTAAAACAAATTAACTTACCTTCAACTATCGAAGAAGTTCCATATCCAAAAGCTTTGGGCCTTGAGCCATCCAGTGATGTTTCCCAAATCATTAGTCAAACGATTCAAAGGTATGACTCGCTTATAGGTTACATTAATGATTTAGGTTTGGTCGAAGTGTATAAACTTAAGCCTATCGTTGATGGAAAGTTATTATCTAAACAGTTAAATAAAAAACCTGGTCCATGGATGAGTCAAATACTTTCTGACGTTCTCACTTGGCAATTGGATAATCCCAATGGATCACAAAAGGATTGTTTGGAGTACATCAAAGAATCATTATCAAACTCTATTTAGTTGTGTTTTTATCTTCTCTAATACCTGTAAATATAGCATATAGAGAAATAAAAACGCCATATCTGCATATGTATTAAATATACTGCATATAGGGTGAAAAGTATAAAAAAAAAAAAAAGAAAAAGTTGAACCGCTTGAAAAAATGTTAGTCATATTGAGTTGTCTTACTTTAGAAACTTTTTTATAACAAAAGCATTTGACAAGAACATCGAAACCCCAGTTAGTTATAGTCTTCAATATAATTGTGGTTCTTTAAATAATTACTTTTATCAATATATATGTCTTCCGTTGAAAAAGTATCGATTTTAGGTTCCGAAACCATTCATGTTGGTTATGGTATCCAAAATCATATCGTTGAAGAAACTATAACCAACAAGGCTTCTTCAACTTATGTCATAATAACAGACGAAAACATTGCCAAAACCAAACCATTCAATAAATTGGTTGAAAAATTTAACAAAAAATTAGCTGAAAAGAGGCCAGAATCTCGTTTACTTTCTTACTTCATTTCTCCCGGTGAAAATAATAAAAATCGTGAAACTAAAGCAGCAGTTGAAGATTTCTTGTTAAAAAAGGGATGTACAAGAGATACAATTATCATCGCCGTTGGTGGTGGTGTTATTGGCGATATGATTGGTTTTGTCGCCGCCACTTTCATGAGAGGTGTTAGAGTCATTCAAGTTCCTACCAGTTTATTGGCCATGGTTGATTCTTCAATTGGTGGTAAAACCGCCATTGATACTCCTTTAGGTAAAAATTTTATTGGTTCATTCCACCAACCTGATTATGTTTTTGTTGATGTGTCATTTTTAGAATCTTTACCAACAAGACAATTTATTAACGGTATGGCCGAGGTTGTCAAAACCGCAGCTATATGGGATGAAACTGAATTTCTTAGGTTAGAAAGTTTCGCCAAAGATTTTTTAGCTGTAGTTTCTGCTGAAAATCTTGAATTATCTTCAATTAAAGATGATATAGTAAAAACTGTTTTGGGTTCGATAAGAGTCAAAGCTGATGTTGTTTCATCGGATGAAAAAGAATCCTCATTAAGAAATTTACTTAATTTTGGACATACTATTGGACATGCTATCGAAGCCGTCCTTACCCCTGAAGCTTTACATGGGGAATGTGTGTCTATCGGAATGATCAAAGAAGCCGAATTAGCTAGATATTTGGGAATTTTGGGACCTGTTGCCGTCGCCAGATTGGCTAAATGTCTTACGGCTTATGGTTTACCAGTCAATCTTGAAGACAAAACATTCTTGAAAAAAGTTGGTAGCAAAATTCATGACATAAACATTGATACATTACTTGCTAAAATGGCCATTGATAAAAAAAATGATGGTAGTAAAATCAGATGTGTCATTTTAGAATCCATAGGTAAATGCTACCAATCGAAAGCGCATGAAGTGTCAAAACAAGATTTAGGTTTTGTATTAACTGATGAAGTTATAGTTCATCCTTTTGATCCAGAGTGTACACCAACCACCAATGTAATTATACCTCCTGGCTCAAAATCTATCTCAAATAGAGCCTTAGTTTTGGCAGCATTGGGATCTGGTACGGTCAAAATCAAGAATTTGTTACATTCAGATGATACGAAACATATGTTGGATGCAGTCGCATCCTTAAAAGGTGCAGTGGTTGATACTGAAGATAATGGTGAAACAATTATTGTTAAAGGAAATGGTGGAAACTTAGTTACATGCGATGAATCTTTATACTTAGGAAACGCTGGTACTGCTTCAAGATTCCTAACAACAGTTGCTTCGATAGTTGGTATCGATCCAAAATCAAAAGATTACGTTACTTTGACTGGTAATGCAAGAATGCAAGAAAGACCAATTGGTCCATTAGTCGATGCTTTGAGAGCTAATGGTTCAACTATCGAATATTTGAATAAAGAAGGCTCTTTGCCTTTAAAAATTCAAGCTGGTAAAGGATTGAAAGGTGGTAGAATTAATTTAGCAGCAACCGTTTCTTCACAATATGTTTCTTCGATTTTAATGGGTGCCCCATATGCCAATGAACCTGTTACATTATCCTTAGTTGGTGGAAAACCAATTTCTCAATTATATATTGATATGACTATCGATATGATGAAATCGTTTGGTATCAATGTCACTAAATCAAACACAGAAAGATATACTTATCATATTCCTAAAGGCTCTTATGTTAACCCATCCGAATACGTCATCGAGTCAGATGCATCTTCAGCAACCTATCCTTTAGCGTTTGCTGCACTTACTGGTACCTCATGCACTGTTCCTAACATTGGATCTTCATCTTTACAAGGTGACGCCAGATTCGCTGTTGATGTATTGAGACCAATGGGATGTAAAGTTGAACAAACTGCTACTTCAACGACTGTGACCGGTCCACCAAGAGGACAACTTAAACCTTTGCCTCATGTTGATATGGAACCTATGACAGATGCTTTTTTAACTGCATCTGTTGTTGCTGCGGTTGCTAAAGACCCTATACAAACAACTCAAATTACCGGTATTGCGAATCAAAGGGTAAAGGAATGTAATAGAATTTTAGCTATGGTCACTGAATTAGAAAAATTTGGAGTTCATGCTAATGAATTGCCAGATGGAATTGAGATTCATGGTATTGACTATCGTGACTTGGCCGTTCCATCCATTGAAAATAGAGGAATTCATTCTTACGACGACCACAGGGTTGCTATGTCATTTTCATTATTAGCAGGTTTGTGTAAAGAAGCCGTTTTAATTCAAGAAAGGCATTGTACCGGTAAGACGTGGCCAGGTTGGTGGGATACTTTACATACTAAATTCAATAGTACTATTGATGGTTATGAATTTTCCAAAGCCTCAAGCTCACTCGTCAAATCACATACTAATGAAGACAAAAGTATTGTTGTCATAGGTATGAGGGCAGCAGGGAAGACCACACTTAGTAAATGGATTGCATCTTATTTAGGATTCAAATTTATAGATTTAGACGATATTTTTGAAGAACAAGCAGGTGTTGAAATAAGACCATTTATCAAAGAACATGGTTGGGAAGCATTCCGTCAGCAAGAAGCTAAGATTGCCAAAGATGCTCTTAAAAAGTATTCAACAGGATATGTCCTTTCGACTGGTGGTGGAATTGTTGAAGGTCAAGAGTCAAGAAATCTTTTGAAATCATATGCTAAATCAGGTGGAATTGTATTACATTTACATCGTGATTTAGATGAAACTCTTGTTTTCTTAAGTTCTGATACTACCAGACCAGCATATGTTGACGAAATAAAGAGTGTTTGGATTAGAAGAGAACCTTGGTATCATGAATGTTCTAACTATCACTTCTACTCTTCTCATTGTTCTAGTGATACTGAGTTCAAACAACTAAGAATCTCATTTTTAAATTATATTAAAACCATAACTGGATTACAAGTTGTTTCAATTCCAACTAATAGATCGGCTTTTATAAGTTTAACTTATCCAGACTTAAATGACGCAGATGTCAATATCGAGGAAATAACTATTGGGTGTGATGCAGTTGAATTAAGAGTTGATCTTTTGAAGGATTATTCTACATCTTTTGTCGGTGATCAAACTGCAACTTTAAGAAAGAACACTAACTTACCAATAATTTTTACTATTAGAACTGAATCACAAGGTGGTAAATTCCCCGATAGTGAAGTTACAAAATTAGAAGAGCTCAGTTACTTAGCTATCAAGCTTGGTATTGAGTATTTAGATGTTCAATTAACTAACTCTACGACGTTGATCAAAAATATATTAGAAAGAAAAGTATTCACTAGAATAATTGGCTCATTCCATGACTTTACAGGCGATCTTAAATGGAACAATGTCGAATGGGAAAATAAGTATAATCAAGCTGTCGATTTCAATGTTGATATCATCAAATTGGTTGGTACTGCAACTTCATTTACTGATAATTTAGAATTAGAAAATTTTAGAAGTTCTCATACATCGAAACCATTAATTGCTATAAATATGGCCGAAGAAGGTAAATTATCCCGAGTTTTGAACCCTCTTTTAACTCCAGTTACACATACATTATTACCATTTAAAGCAGCCAAAGGTCAATTGACAGTATCCGAAATCAATAAAACTTTTGCGGAAATTGGAGGATTTATTCAAAAAAGATTTACTGTTGTTGGTTCACCAATTCAACACTCAAGATCACCTAATTTACATAATGCAGCCTATGAAAAGTTAAACTTACCATACAAATTTGACAGATTTGAGTCTACAGATGCATCAGAAGTTTATGAGAAAATAATTAAACAAAAGAATTTTGGAGGTTTAGCAGTTACCATGCCACTTAAATTAGATATAATGGAATACATTGATGAATTGTCCGACGCAGCTAAAATCATTGGTGCTGTTAACACAGTTATTCCTTTGGCAGGACAAAAAGACAAACTTTTCGGTGATAACACTGATTGGGTAGGAATCACCAATTCATTTTTAAGACATGGAGTTCCAAGCATTGAAAATTCAAATGTGCACGGTTTGGTTGTTGGTGCTGGTGGTACTTCAAGAGCTGCCGCATACGCATTACACGAAATGGGATGTAAAAAAATTTATATGATCAATCGTACTTCAGAAAAATTATTCGATCTCAAAAAATCATTACCAAGTGATTTCAACATTGAAGTATTAGAAACTGTTGAACAAGTTGAAGGAGCTAAATCGATTCCATTAATCATATCATGTATCCCAGCGGATAAACCAATTGACGATGCTTTATTGAATAAACTTGAAAGAGTTCTTTATCGTGGAAGCAAACAGGAACAAAATGTTATTACCCCTACCTTATTAGAAGCCAGTTATAAACCAAGAATTACTCCAATCATGAGAATCGCTCAGGATAAATATCAATGGGAAGTAATTCCAGGAGTTGAAATGTTAATCAATCAAGGTGAAAGACAATTTCAACTTCACACTGATTTCGTTGCCCCATACAAGGTTATAGCCAATGCTGTATTATCTGAGTAATTAAGTCAATTTAAACTTCTAGATCTTTGTAAATAGTTTAATTTAAGATATACATATGAATAAATTTAATTGATATTTTGCGTTTGAACAAATTTAATCCGAATTTTGACGTGACGGAAAAAATCGGGATTCTTTGTTCTTTTTTTCCTTTTTTTCTTTTTTTTGCGGCACTCACAAAAAAGTCTAAAAGCCGCCTTTTTGAAGTACTGCATGTAAGGACCGATGAGGGGAGCTTTTTTAGGAAGTTAAGCAGCCTATCACCAGATTTTACCGACTAAAGATATATAAGCTCACAAGATCTCATAAATGAAAGAAATATGATTATAAATATTTGTCAGTGTGTGTCCTTATTATAACTTGCTGTTAAAGAATGAATTTTGGGCATAGTACCATATCCTCTATAAGACTTGCATCAGTCAACAAATGGAACACAAAAAACCTAGTAACTCACTTAGTGAGATCATATGCCACTACAAATACGAACACAGGATTTTTCAGTAATGCTAGACACTATTTTCTATCCAAACGAAAAGAAGATGATCCCGCTAATGATGTTAATCCATATATTAAGTATCCATTGGTTACAAAAGAACAAATGAAAAGAATCGCCATCGATAGATTCAGATTTGACTTTGGGTACTCTTCATACGCGCATCATAGCAATGATACTGATCCAACCATAAATTCATTAAGTGATTTAACTGATCCCGCTCTGTTGAATTCATTATTACCAAGAAGAAGACCTATAGGTTCTCCAGCAGATACGCTATCCATCAAAGCTGGCGATGACGCCATGTTGGTATCACCATCTGTCTTAGCCATCGCGGACGGTGTATCTGGTTGGGAAAGTAAAGGTGAGCAATGTTCTTCTGGGATCTGGTCGAGATCTATGGTTGAAACATTGAGTAGGTTGATGACCGAATACAAAGTCAATCATACTCCTCATCATTTAAATAAAAGGGACATTGATCAAATTTTAGATGATTCTTATTTACATACTTCGCACTTGATGGATTTACAAGGAATGAAAGGTTCTTCAACTTTGATTTTATGTATGTTGAGTGGTGAGCATCTCAAAATGATCAGTATTGGTGATTCTAAGATCTATATAATACGTGAGGGTGAAATTATCAAATCAAATGAGGAACAATTAGTTTCTGATTTATGTCCTCAACAAATTGGTACACAAACCTTAAATCAATTACCCTCAGAAATGGCTTGGGTTGATTCGATCAAACTTCGAGCTAATGATATAATAGTCATGTGCTCAGATGGAATATCTGATAATCTATATGAATATGAAATTGTTCATTACATTGATGAGTTTTTGGATGTTAAAAAGGCAAACATGAAAAATGTTGCCAATAAATTATTACTTAAGGCAAAAGAAATTGCTTTTGATGATTATGCGTATACTCCTTATAACGAAAAGGTTAATAATCTACCAAAAGAAACTTATGGTAAAAGAACAAGTTCTGGTGGGAAACTTGATGATATGTCAATTTGTATCGCAAAAGTTGTTGCAAATGACAAAGGTGAAATAAAGATTGAAAATTAAAAATAATTCATTACTAAAAAATTAAAGGCATAGATTAAAAAATAGCATAACACGGGTTTCAAACGAAACAATATAAAATATCAAAAGAGCAAAAACAAAAAAACAACAAAAGTCAACGGCATCGGGGTTTCGGTAAATTTAATATACTTCAAAATATACTTCAAACTTTATTTCTTTTTTCTGCATTATAAATTCTCTCGGTTTCAATAGATGTATTTTATCTCAATAATATAAATAACTGATTAAATGAAAAACTTGTTTTAATAAAAAACTTATTATATTAATACTAAATACTGTAATAAAAACTATATACAAAAGGTTTATAATAACCTACTATTTTTTTTTTTTTTTTTCTTTTCTGTTTTTTTTTTTTTTTATTTCGTTATAATATGTACATATTCATCTTTAAATCGATGCAACTTCTGAAAAATATTGTCTTAAAATCAAAGAAAGCATTTCAGGAAGTTCATTAATATTTCTAACCACAACGTAAAATTCGAATGGGAATGAGTCCAAATATTTATCAACTTTCAAATTCATAGCTCCACTTTTTGGATCTGTGACATAACTGACTTGTGACATATCTAATATGGATTCACTTGAGTTGATTCCATCAATAACAACGAAAACAAGCATAATCTTTTCTTCTCTGGCTTTTCTAACAAGTCTTTGAATAGTTTCATGATCCTCACAAACACCATCAGAAATTATAATTTGTAATTGCCATAAATCACTGCTCGATACTGATCTAGCATCTTCAAATATCTTCAAAGCTTTATTACACAATAATTTTATATCTGTTTTAGTTTGTTGGAAATCGAACCATTGAAAGATCTTTGAACCAGTTTCTTGATTATTAAATGGTCTATCAAATGGATGAACCAATTTAACATCCTCACCGAATCTAACAATGGAGAGACCTCCACTTTCTAATTGAGTTAATGCTTTTGAAACTAATGCAATACTATGGAAGGCCAATTCAGTTGATTTACTTTCACTCATTGATTTTGAGTCATCGACAGCAATCATGATTTGATATTGTCTTTTAGATGGTTTGGTTCTTCTTAACCAAATCTTATCTTTACGGAATTCAGATGCGATATATGGAATAATACGTTTCATATTCAATCTTTTACCTGTTTTGTAATCACCCCTTAATTTAGTAGCTAAGGTTGGTTCTAAAATAAGTCTTAATTGTTCACATAATCCGGATGCTAATTCTTGGGTTTTCAATTCACTATGTCTCCATAATTCACGGGCTTCTTCAATATCAATCGGTGGAATATTTGATTCTTCATCAAAATTCGACTCTTCGTCCATGTTAAAATCAAAATTACCGTCAAACTTCTCTTCTTCAAATTCAGATTTTATAATTAATTCTTCTTCGCTTTCTCTTTTTCTTTCTCCAATGAAACCACCTTTAGTCTTTCCTTCGAAATCGTTTTCGGGATCCATATTTGCGTCATTGTCTACGACTTCATTAGCATCATTATCGATTTCCATATTATCTTCGTCTTGAACTTCGGCTTCTTGTTTCACTTCAGGATTTTCTTCATCAAGATCGTCATCAATAGCTTTTTCTTCATCTATTGATTGAACTTGATCTTTATCAGCTGCACCTAAAGCTTGAGTATCATGATCAGTATTTTCACCGTCAACATGTTGAAATTCGTCTGGTCTTTCATTAGCACTTTGATCAACTTTTTCTTCCTTTTCTTCTTTGGATGCTTCTTGAATTTCTTGATGACGACGATGAAATTCTTTGAGCGAATCACCTAATTCTTTTAATGATTCCTTTGCCATATCACGTGCTTCATCTTGAGCTGCAGAATCTTCTTCCGTTTCTTCTTGCTTATCATCCATAGAAGCACCACCAGCCGCACCAATGTCATTATTTTCTTCACTGACTTGATTATCAGAGCCTTCTCCTTTTTCACCGGATTCTTGTTTTACCGCAGACTCTTTATCCATGTCTTCATTAGCGTTGTTATCATCTGCACCATCAACACCTTCGGCCGTATCTTGATCCATATCTTCATCATTTCCACCTTCTTGGTTGTTGTCCTCTTCCTTCTCACCAATGGCTTCTTCTTCTGAATCTTCATTTGGCTCTTCGTCGATACCATCGGCATCTCCACCTTCTTGATTCTCTTCTTCTTCTTCATCCTCGTTTTCTTCCTTGGCATCATCATCCAAGTCATTCTTGCTAGGTTCTGGGTCTGCATCTTCATCAATTTGATCTTCTTCTTCAGCATTTTCCTCTTTAGATTGATCCTCTTGCTTGTCTTCATCAATATCATCAACGTCCATCTTATCGTCAAAGGCTTCTTCGTCATCTTCTTCTTTGTCATTCAGTTCTTCCTCATCGTCAAGATTCATATCCTCTGGTAAATCAAGAGTCTCTGTCTCAGGTACATGATCTTCGAGTTGTTCATTTTCATCATTTTTAACTTCGTCTTCTTGTTCTCCAACATCTTTATCGTCACCATCTTCCTCGTCTCCGTCATTTTCTTCCTGAGGATCATTTTCATTTTCATCATCATTCTCCTTGTTATCTTTAGCTTCATCTTTTTGCTTGTCTTGATCTTTTTCATCATCTTCATTAGCTTCCATGTTATCGTCATCATTTGTGGAGTTTTCTGGCATCTTATCAGAATCTTTTTCTTTATTGTCTTCTTTAGCTTCTTCATCCCACATTTTTTCATCGATTGCATTAGGATCAAGATCATCTATGTCATCAACTTCTTCATCTAACTCTTCGTCTTCTTGGTCGTCTTCACCTTCTTCATCTTCTTTTTCTTGATCAGAGGCTTCTTCTAAATCACCTGCCATATCTCCTTCCATATCAACAGCATCGTCATTTTCATTGTCATCATCTTCATCTTTATCCTTATCTTCTTCATTTGGTTTTTGAGCATCTTCAGTTAAGTCGTCATCTTGTTCGATATCCTTCGAATTATTAGTGGCACCTTCACCGTCACCTAAACCAGTACCATCATGCAAATTATCATCTTCCTTTTGCTCTGGATTAGGTTGTGGAGAACAAAATCCTTTAGTTGCCAAAGTATAAAGAGTATTCGATAAAATATATGTGGACTTAGATGTAGAAACATAGTTAGCTCTGACTTTATCAAAAATACTCAAGATTAATTTAGAGTAATGGAAAATAAGAGGTAAGGTGAATGCTGACATAGCTGAAGTTGAAAGGGATGATTCACTATTATGTTCAACTTGAGATACCAAATTAAGAACAGTTTTCATTCTGTGAATAACACTTTTATGATGAGTTGATTTAAGGTACGAAAATAAACGTTGCTGTGAGGAAACTAACCAGTTATCATCTTCTTCGGTTATTTCATTCGATTGACATTCAATGACCTTTTGAACAGAAACAATGATTGAATTTGATAAGTTTCTAAATGCTTGTTCGATGTCTTCTAACGTCTTCAACTCAGTTAAAGAAGTAGACGAGTTAACGAACAGGCGGAAATTTCTATTTTCAATCCACTCTAATATTACTTTACCAACGAATGCAACAGATTTATTTTGAGATGACCAATCGTTTAACTTGAATTCTAAGTTTTCGTAAAAACCTTTGAATTCTTCAATCAATTCGATGGTATCAGTGGTGATGGTAATCATATCCATATTTTCAATTTTCTTGGATAAATCAGTAGACTTGGTCTTAATTTCATAGAAAACAGTGGCAGATGATTGGACATCAAATTTTCCAATAGCATTGATTACAATGATAGCAAAATCTGAAAGTTTAGGTAACCAATGGAGGATGTCACAAATAACTTGTATATTCCATTTTGATGAACTGATGACAGAAGCTCTTTGCAAGTAAGTTTTTGATGCAGTGAAGTTCGAGAGTTTTTCGAAAGTATTGTAATGAAGTACCATGTCCTGAATAGAGTTGGATAACTCTACTAAAGGTTCACGAGTTGTGATCAAAGAGAATATAAGGTTTTCTGCGACAGCTAGACCCTTTTCAGCATCAATTTGTGGAACATCTTCAGCAACGTTGGATACAGCGGCCCTTAACCTTGGTAAAAGATCTAAAATTCTGTAATAAAATACATCAGATCCATCAAGAGACGTTTTTTCGAAGGTTCGACTATTACTTAATATCAAATTTACTGTGGCTTGAATTTTATGTATATCAGCTCTTAAATGAAGTTTCAATCCCATTCTTCTAAATTCTTTCAATGTATCACTTAACAATTTTCTTTTTTGAGTTTTTAATGTAGCAATTACTTTTTTTGTTTTATCGTTCATCTCTTTTGGTGTTTCCTTACGAAGACGTTCCATTTCACTGGAAATATCTTTTGTGAATTCTTCCAAGTTAGGCAAAAGTTCCAGATTAATACGGGAGACATAAATGGACATATTCTTTTCAATCATGGAAAGATCTTGAAGACGTTTAGGTCTTAATGACCACGTTGAAACATATTTGACATTTTCCAATTCTTCAGGGTTATTAACCAGCGCAATTACTGTTGGTAAAATTGCCAAATTTGTTAGAGGATTCACTTCGAATCTTATCCCTTGTTCAATGATTCCAGATACCGACGTCGATAACAAAGCTCTGTATTTTCTAATTATTTTGTAAAGATTATTATGAGAGCGACGAGCACTTTGTTTGAGAGCATCAATATTTACATCTTTCCAACTTGCTAACAAAATGATCTCTGAGATGTCTTTTTCTAACTTCTTTTTTGTTATTCCAATGTTTTCCATGATGGTCGATGTGAATTGTTCATAAAATTGAGTGAAATTAGAAAGGGCATTGTAAACTAGACCATCTGGGGATAAGATAGAAACATGGGCTTTGAAAGCTTTGATCAATCTCAAACGTGGCACAAATTCTCCATATGTCGTTTGACTCATGAAAATATTCAAAGCAGATACGACTTTTACGACAGAATCATCTTCACTTTCCTCTTCGGAAAAACTTGCAATGATAATCTCAAATAAATGAAACCACCACTTTCCAATATTTTTCTCCAAAACTGCATCTTCATGTTTGAAAAGCGATTTCCATGTAGAAAGTTCTAATTTTCTCCAAGAAACTATAAGGTGAGTTAATTGGTCGAAATAATCTTTAAGAGATACTTGACTTGATGCATATTTTTCCCATTCAAAAATGTAAGTATAAATTTGTTCAACTTTTTGTAATAGTTTTGAAACTGGACAACTTATTGGAAATAAAAGTAATTCATCTGCAGCTCTTGAAATATTCTGTAAAGTTGCATGTTCGGGCCACTCAGCAAGCAATTTCAAGGTCTGTTGATGTATATTTGAAACAATCGAAATTGCCCTTTTGGACTCAAGAGGGGAGCTGTCACGATAAAAGTCTAGTTGATCTTTATTGTAACTGAAAGCTTGGAAGGAATTAGAAAAGCGTGATATAAGTGAGGATAAATAAGAAGGATTGTTCACGTCTAATGAAAGATCGGCACTATAGTTGGATAATATTTCACTTAAAGAAGCACCATCTTCGATTAAAGACTCAACGCTTAATTCATCTTTATCTAAAAATTGGCTGATGTATAATTGCCCAAGCTTGAAGTAAATTTCTTCAAATGAATCATTTTTCTTCAGAATTTCAGTATCAACATCCATCACCTCTTCATAATCAGGGAATAAAGATCTAAAATCTCCTTCTATATCTAAATCTGGATCGGTGTATTTGTATAAGTTACCTTCTTGAGCTGACTCTTCTTCTTGTTTCATACGACGTAATGACCACCTGTAGTAAAGAGATTGTAATGCACTTTGAACAATTGGATCTAACGAAGCTGAATCAGCATCACTTTTATGAGTGAATGACAACTTGAGAAAATATATCATAATATACTCTGGGGCAAAAGAGTCCACGCTGATTTTTTTAGTCAACTCTTTTGCAACATCAAACTTGTCGCTAAGTTTAGTTACATCGGCTATTTCAACGACTTTCACTGGCCACGCGCTTGGCAAATCAAACTTAGGATTGGATTCCTTCTTTGATAAAGTAAGTAACTCAAATCCAAACTTAAGACCATAAACATAACCACGTAAAATATCATTCAAATCTGAGTAAATGAAGTATGACAGGTTCAAGCGAGTCAAAAATTGAGACGAGTTATCTTGAAATATATTAACCATTTTATCACTTTTATCAGATAAGTTTTCAGCAGCCTCTAATAAATCATGTATAGGCTGAGCATCAATCGTTGACTCCATGAAAGCTTTCCATTCTTCGAAAAGGCTATCAACTGGTTCATCTCTTCTATAAACTCGAGGCTTCTTTGGAGCATCTGATTCATCTAATTTTGGTAAAACCTCCTCGACATGCATTTTTTTACCACTAATTATCTTGCTAACAGCTGACCACGAGCTGACAAGATCATTTGATAACCTTTGTTGTTCTATGTAAGTTTTATAAACAACATGTTCTTTTATTGCTGGATCGTAAGCAGAACTTGGTACGTATAATTGAATTGCACCACATGAGAACAAAACCCATGCTTTACCTAATGCAGCAATAGAATTTGTGGTAGATGTTGTATATAACGCAGGAAGTAAAAACTTTTCACAAACTAGAGCTAAGTCAGTATTTTGAGTAGACTCTAACAACTGCATTACTTTCTCGAAGTGAGAACTATGGTAAGGGTTCGCTGCCAATAATTCATGGATCGATATCAAGACTTCTGGCTCGAAATATGAAGCGTGTGCATTCAAAATGTTTTGGAACCATTCAATTAATAGGTCTTTGAATATCTTTTTTTGATCACTCAATAAAGCTTCAGAATTGTTTATCATTTTGTGGGCCAAACTCTTGACATCGCTTAAACTTTGTTGTAAATTTTTACCTGCTTGACTCTCGAATTTAACACTTTTTGATAAACCAGAAACCAATAACTCATCAGTAAACAAACTGGAAGCTATGGAATTTCCACCATTAATATTGAATAAACTGTCGAAAATGGATGGGTATGGATTGAATCTTTTACCTTTCAAAGCATTGAATAAGGACAATGTGGACTTTTCTGTGTATGTTGATAAAGATACAAGTTCAGATACATCACCTTCAAAAGTCAAAGTTGCGTAAGACTCAACAAAATTAGACAATTGATTGAATTCAGATTTGAAGGAGTTATGACGCTTATAAATGAAAGAGCTCGAAACATCTTTCAACTTGTTTATACCATCTGATAAATTACCAGATAACTGATCGAAAGATTCATCTGTGACACGATTACTCAAGACGTCTTCGTAAAGTTCAATGATAAAAGTCCTTAACCCACTGACTAAGCTAGAAGTATCACTAAATTGTTCCTGTGAAATATCGTCAAACTGAGCAGCTAATTTGAAAATGGAAGTTGCATTGTCCCATGACTTTTCAGACGACGGATAATTTTGTCTAAAATATTCCCAAATACTACTCATCGAAGATCCCGTTTTCAAAGTCATATCTGAACTAAATGAATTCACAAGTTTAAAAAAATCTCCAACGAAAATACTCACAAATTTATCTTCCTCATACTTTTTAACCCATTTGCGTACTAAACCTTGAAATACTCTCAATTTGGCCACATTCTGCTCTTTAGATGACTCTAACAAGTTGCTCCAAATAATTTGAAGTTCAAATAATGCATTATAAACACTTTCACTTTCAAATGCAGTTTTCTCTAAGCTTGAGTCAAATGTACTTTTAATAAACTCATTGACGCCTTTTACAAAAGAATAGATTTCAAGTCTTGGTGGCTTTTTAATATTTCTCCCAAGTTGAAATGCTGCAGATCTCTCTATGTATGATAAATCTCCGATTTTTCCAGATAAAGCCATATTTTCAACGTGATTCATTAATGAAGAAGCTTCAATAATACCATGCGCCACTTCAATGAGAAGAGTTGGTTCAGATGAGTTCACATGTGAAGATATCTTCAGTAACGTAGCTTCAATATAACAATTCAAAAGAGGATGAGCAGCTTGATTCTGTGAAAAGTTTATAGAGGCACCAGCAGCATTATTAGCTCTTGTAGATACTGTCATATTTGCATCTGACATACTTTGATAAAATCCGGAATCACTCAAGAATTTTGTGATACTCATCAATTTATCCATGAATTCCTCGAATTGACCTGAAAACTCGGTAGATGACTTAATAGTTTTAAGCAACGATTTCATTGTGTCAATACTCAAAGGTGATAAGATACCTAATATTGCATTAGCATTTTGAACTATGTTTTCACTATAAAATTCGTCAAAATAATCACAAATTAACGCAAATGACCTAAGATATGATATATTAGAAGCAATAAATGATGACTCAGGTTTTCCTTCATCTTCAACTACCTTCAAAGTCTTCATCCTATCTTCCAAACTGTCTGTATCTTCTGATTCTGGTAAAGATTTTGAACCAAGAAGCTTGGAATCATAATAAGTTGCTCTTGCTGTTAAAGAATCCATAAAAATTTCTATACCTCTATTACGCATAGCTCTGGACAATTCACCATACTTTGGGTCTACTGTCAAAAACAACCTGAAATTTGGATGTGGTTTCAATGTTCTTGGTTGGCCATCTGCCAAGCTGCATTCATTAATAATCAAAGTACCATTTGTCTCTAATAAAGAATTTAGCCTGTCAAGAACTGATGGGCTACAAAGATTTGCATTATCTAAAACAAGCCAGTGACCTTTTTCAACAGCTTTGACAAGAAGACCGTCGAACCATTCAAATCTAACATTCTTATCTTTGTGAATTTTTTTGCTAAGCTCTTCAGATTGTTCCAAAAGCTTCTCTAAAATGCCTGTAGAATAAAAGGTAGAGTAAGCCTTGAAGAATTGATGAAATGAATCATAATTTTGAATTTCAATTTTATTCAAATCAATGAATTTAATCAATTCTAAAGATTGGTTCAAAATAACAGGTTCCGTATTGTGTGTAGTCAAATTGTTAATTATCAAGTCATTGACTATTTCACGGAGCTCTGAAGTGATGCTTATAATTGCTCTAGTTAAATCGACTTGTTCATACCCACCTAAAATATCCATGCTGTCAACATCACTATTCATGGCAAATTCGTTGATTTTCGCACCGACTGTGTGAGCAAGATATCTGATAAGCTCAGTTTTACCGGAGTTAGTTGGACCAGTAAGGATTAACGGTAAGTTCTGATTCACACATCTGATAGCAGATTCTAAAATTGGGAAATTACATTGAAGTGGAAGAATATTTGAGTTATTTGAATATTGAACAACATCATTTCTTTTGATCAATGCACCACCAGCTTGTAAATAATTGTCACCAATGGAGTAATAATTGTCCCTAGGGCTTTCATCCCCGAAAATTGAAGCAAATAAGCCACGGGCACAATCTCTGTCGTGTGGCGTTCTGAAACGTTGAATTACAATCATGTTCAAAAAGTCGAATGGGCTAATATCTTCTGAAAGATTCGCTGAGTCGAACAAGCCTAACCATCTCAATGTATCACGCAAATTGAATTCCCATGGACCCCCAGATGACCCCCATGTCTTCTTGACCACTACTTCGTATTCCAATACGGACATGAACTCAATCAATTTTTCGCTAATGTCGCAATTGACGTTAGGGTATATATGTTGTGAAATCAATCTTAAATCTTCTGATTTCAAAACGTCTACATAAACCACTGTAAATCTATTGACGAAAGATTTTGGTAAACCTTTTCTACCACCACCTTGATATTGAGGATTTTGAGCGGCGAAGACTTTGAAGTCTCGATGACAAGGAAAAGTTTTATCTAATTCTGGAATATAAGCCTCACCTCTGTGATCTAAGCATGCATTTAAACCTTCTAAAACAGCTTGGGATGCTAAATTCATTTCATCTAGTAATACCCATTCACCTTTTTGCATTGCCCTAAGTAAGGGAGCATCACGCCAAATAAATTCCCCGGTGTTTCCACCTTCTGCTGGGGCATCTGAACCAAACAAATCAACTAAATCGGTTTGTTCAGACAAATTGATACGAGTTAAAATGTTTCCTGTTGCGTTTGCAATAGCAGAAACTAAACTGGTTTTACCAACCCCAGGGCTACCTTCCAAAAGAATAGGCTTACGCACTTGCATGGCTCTTATGACCTTCATGGCATTAGCAGCTGTAGTAGGAGCATGTAAATTAAATTGATCTTCAGAATTATCTATGTTTACTCTTGGGACATGGAAGGAGCCAGCAGTCAATTTATCTGATTGCAAAGATACATTATACGTACTGGTATAGTAAACTGATACATCCGATTTAGTTAATTCTGACAATTTATCAATACAATCCATTTTTTGTTTATTCAATCTAGTTTCATCTTCTGCTAGGTAAGCGGTGTTGTTTGTACCGAGTGCATCAATAAATACCATTGCTGCACCGTGTAGCAATGCTTCTTTTGGATCGACTTCTTCAACGCAAGAGTTGATAAATTCAACCCATGCCAAAATATCACGAAGAGATATGACACCACTATTAGCACTACCACCACCAAATTTTTTACCGAACCATTCAGAAAATGAGACTAGTTCTGGACAAAGATGCTTGGCTTTTTTGTCTAACTTTGATGTCACTATTTGCCTAACGTCATTGAAGTCTTCCATTGAAGGTACCCAAATTTCTGTGAAACGATTTCTTAAAGCAGGTGATAATTCCTTCTTACCGTAGTCACCACCTGGATTCATCGTAGCCAAAAATTCAAAGCCTTCCAAAGCTTGAGTAAAAGCATCGTCGGTTCCTTTTTCGGCTAATAACAAAGTTCTTTCTGGCTCCAAAACAGAGTTCAATCTTTCTAGCACGGAGTCATCAGCTAAAGAAATTTCATCAAGCAAAAAGAAATTACCAGATTTCATGGCTTGAACCAATGGACCATCATGCCATTCAAATAGCACACTGCTGTCTCTCTTACCATCACTTATGCTTTGAATAAGTTCAGGATCGATGTTTTCTATTTCTGTTGGTTTCAAAGAGTCGAATTTTTTGATTAAATCTTCAAGTTTTGCTTCTTCTAAAGATAATTCAGAGCCAATTTGATTGAAAAGACTTACTAAATTTCTAAATAGCAAGCCTCTTGTTTCGAATCTATTACGGACAGGTCTTTGAGCACCCAAAATATCACCAGTTTCAGTATTTTGATGAGCATTAACAATGATTAATTCTTTTTCGAGAAATTGAGCAACAACTTGACAAACAGTAGTCTTACCACAACCAGTTTCACCAACCAATAAAAGTGGTTCCTTGTACTTCATGGATGACATTACTAAAACAGCTAAGCGTCTCATTGCTTTGGTCCAAACAATTGAAGAGGGAATATCAAGTAATGCTTTGTCTTCAAGTTTTTCATAAAATGCATCCATATCAAGTTTGACCTTCATCACCTTTTCAATTGTTTGTCTCACAACGTCTTTTTCTTCTTGATTTCTGACCCTTTCTGCTAACAACATATATCCATTGGCTGCCAATTCTTCATATCCAACTGCATCTCTAAGTGCCCATCTAAATAAGTCTCTCAAAGTTGCGAATGAATTCTTTTGCTCGAACAAACGTGATGATTGACGTTGAACAGATAATTGTCTATAAACCTCAACGATCTTTTTACCATATGTAGGTGCGATTTGACATCTCTCTTTAAGAATGATTTCCAATTCATCTTGAGGAATATCATCGAAATGTAACTCTAAAAATCTATTACGGAAAGCTCTGGATAAAACTTTTCTACCACCGTAAAGGCCAGGTGGATTTTGAGTAGCAAAGAGCATGAAGTCAGGATGAGGGTGAACAACTTCTTGTGTTTCTGGAATAAACAATTCTCTATTATCATCAAGTAAACGATTCAAAGCTTCTAAAACATCGGTTGGCGCAAGATTTAATTCATCTAGAACAATCCAATGACCTTTACGAAGAGCTTCAACCAATATACCTTCCTTGAAAACTAGTTTACCAGAGTTGTCCGACACATATGTACCTAAGTATTCTTGTAAATCTGTGTGTTCATGATTGTTAATACGAACAAATTTATGACCTGTTATATTTGCTAAGTAATTGATCATAGAGGTTTTACCAGCAGATGTGGGACCTTGTACTAAAACTGGGAAGCGCCTTCCTGCCGTTGCACGAACTAAATTAAGTATGTTTTTCTCGACGAATGGGGTTATAATGTAATGAGGTTGTGGAATAACTTCGCCAGGACCATGTTTCAACCAATAATGCTTGAACTGAACATAGTCTTCTGATTTATTGCTAGGTTGAGGTGGGCATTGGGACATAACTGACTTCATGTTCTTCAATCTACCGATAGTGTATTTAGTTATAAGTGGTTTCAAGATTTCTTCCGACTTGATGTCCAACAATGTAAGAAAAGACATACAAAATCCTTCAAATAATGATCTTCTTAAACCATAAACAGAAACGATGTCACAAACATAAGTCAAAGTTCTCGTTAATGTACGAATACTGAAATGTGGTTTTTGATTTGCACCATCAACAATGCTATTTGACTCAGAAAGTTTCTTAGCTTCTAAGTATAGCTCTGCAATATCATTACCAACCCATTCGTCACCGACCGCGTATCTTCCGATGTACTTATCTATGATCGACAATAAATCCTGAATATCTCTATCAGGTGAATGAACATAAATTTCACTGAACCTAGAGCGAATACTTAATGGTAAATCTCTTTTTCCGACATCAGTAGAAGGATTCATACAACCAAATATTCTGAAATCTGGATGCGCTTTGATAGCATCTATATCACCTCTTTCACTAAGTAAAACTGATCTTTGGTCTAAAGATTCAGATAGTAAGTCGGCAATACTTTCTAAGGTATCAGAAGAAGCCAAATTTATTTCATCAAGAAGTAACCACTCCCCATTTCTTACCGCTTTCACTAAGGATCCTTCAACAAAATTAAAAACAAATGAACTTTCTAATGTTGAGGCATGGATTTCAAAGTCTTCAACTTTTTTACTAAATTCAACCCATTTATCTAATAAAACTAGTTTTTCATGAGATTTCATTTTACGCTTCTTTTTTGGTGCACCTTCATCGTCAGACTCATGTTCATTTTTGGACAAAATATCTTTAGCCATTCTTACAGCTTCTTTCCATAACTTAACAACATTTTTCCATTGATTTTTATTGAAGCATTTTGATAAGATGGAAGCAAACCTTTCATTTTTTTTCTTCGAAAAAGTTACCAAGAACAAATTTTCAAATATTTCTTGAATTGGTACGGCAACTGTTTTAGTGTTCACTGGTTTATATCCACCCAATAAATCACCTGATTCAGTCTGTTGTGAGACATTTATAACTGTTATTTTTTTGTTCATTGTTTTGGCAACTTGTTGGACAACAGTGGTTTTACCTGTACCTGTTTCACCCACTAATAATACGGGTTCTACCATATCAATGGCAACACAAATTTGTTCCATCAACCTCAAGGAATGATTAGTTTTCGCGAAAGAACTATTTGCACTGGCTTTTTTAGAAAATAAGGATTTATCAGAAGCTCTTTTCTTTAATGAAGCTCTCCCTATTGTGAGAGATTCATCATCATTATGGAAAACAGGGACATGTTTATTTAAAAACAAATTAATCCTTGAAGTCGGAAGTTCTAGAATTTCACCAATGGCACTTATTAAAGGAAGTAAAGCAGAGTATTCTGTTATAGCACTACCAAAGCAATCAACAGCTTCAGCGAATATGTAATCATGAATCGACGATTCTAATAATTGATCAGTTGAAGTAATACCATTATTTGTAAGCATTCTTTCACATCTTGAACAAAATTTAATTAAATCTCTGAAAGACACTACTCTTGGATGTGAACCTTTATTCAAAGATATAAAGGAACTTGACGAGTAAATCTTGATAATCTCGTTGTAACATTTGATAAATTTGTAGATCAAGTTATTCAAAAGAGGAAATTTTGCAGTCAAGATATTTCTGAAATCAACTTCGCTCGGGAGTTCAACACTGATAAGTTCCCATTTTCTTAAACCAATGATATCCGGTATTGTCACTTTAGTTGAGTCGTTCGTAATTCTTATGGTTGATATTAACTGGAAACCATTCTTGGCTTTTATAACTTCACCTCTGGATGGAATGGTCAATTCTCTTTTCTCTAATAACGTTAACAAAACTGACAAAACTTCGGTTGGTGCTTTATCGATGTCTTCGATGAGTACCCATTTACCTTCTCTAACAGCTGTTGTTAAAACACCTGACCTCCACTCAAATGTACCTGGACTTTCACCAGATGTATAAGTACCCAATAAAAGTTTAGCATCAGTTTGTTCACCTAAGTGAATTTTTACTATTGAATCTTCATACTTCATACACTTGGCTAATTGATTTATGAGAAAACTTTTACCGGAACCTGCTTTACCATAAAGCATAACAGGCTTATTATTTTGAATGTTGTATGCTAAATTACGTAAAACTTTGACTGAGTTGTCTGTTGAAACGAAATGATCATTATTTTCATTACCAATTTCTGGGCTACTAGAGTTCAAGAAATGGGGGATTAGAACTCCACAAACTGATGTAACCAATGAATTTATATCTTTGGGCTCAACGGCTATAATTTTAGAATTGGGTGATGAGGATGGGAATTTACCAAGTCTTGAAAAATTCGAGAATCTTTTAGCTTCAACTAATGCTAAAAATCTGTAGTCAATATTTTCGTCTGACTCATATCTTGATATTAACTCTTTATCACCAATATGGGTATTGATCATATTTCCACGAGCTATTTCGGAAACATCTAAGTAAGAAGATAATATTTGAGCTGCTAAAAATTTTGAGACGTTATATTCTTCCGAATTTTCAGCTAGGATTATGGTATACAATACATCAGGTGAGATAAGTTTCTTGAATCTTTGTGAGTCTAAGCTGACTAATCTGTAGAATGCTAATAATATATCTTGCAACTCTTGCGAATTTATATGATGTGAAGTTTTGAAGTTCTCTTTCAATGCCTTGAAAAAATCAAGCTCACTAGCAAAGTACTCAATCAAGCTAATGGCTTCATTCGACAATTGCACAAATCTTGATAAAGCAGTGAGTACCACTGACCCTTGTATTTTATTATTTGATTTGAATTGAATTTCAAACTTGGCAGGATTGCTGATCCATCGTGATATTAAATCGAGTATAATAGGATTGTATGAGTAAAGAACTGGTAATGTAGTTTTAGCATTCAAAGCAAATAGAGCTAGTTTGTCTAGATTTTCTACCACTGGTACAGACTTGTTAAATTTGAAATTGTTAGGAATGTCTTTATTTGGATTCTGTTCCTGGTAGGCCTTATATAAAGCTTCAGAATGATCTAAATTGATATAAATATCGTTATTCATTCTATAAAGTACCGTGGATTATTTCCAGTATAGTATATGCAAACGAATTTATGAATGAACTTATATACAATGAGTATAACAATATAATTATCAATAAAGCTTGTAACTTAAACAACGACCAACTTGACTTTATCTTTCTATACTGAAAAAAACTATGCGATGAGATATTTTGATGTGAAGATTTGTGCATCATATTGTATGCAGGATTGGTTTTAAAATATGTTACTAAATCTTATTGACCTTTAATGATTACTTAAGGAAATGTAAAAGATGAACGGCAAGCTCTCTGTATTCTTTATTTTATACATATCAATTGAATTATCTATGAAATTACATAGTGTTATAAGATACAATCACGCAAGATTGCCAGAGTAATTAGAGCTACTCCAAAAGTGGGTTATGCTCATAAGTTTGGTGGCGGCAAATAACGAGACAAATGCACTGAACCAAATAAGTCTTCTTTAGGATTATTTAGGCAAAGGCGTAAGCATGTAGAAGTTTTTGGAACAAGTGTGCTATATAAGACGGTGGTAAATTGAAGATTTACAATTGTTATGTTCACATGAAGATGCTTCTTCGTTGAGAATGAAAAGCTTCAGATGCATATACTCGACTTTTGAGCTATATGCCCATTCGTGTAAATTGATCTTAGCAATAGCCTACATTCAGTATGATGACCAGTTTCCACTACCAAATTCTTGTGTAATTCAGTAGCTGGCTCGTAATAACGAACTTATAATGACTACTGACTCACCACTGGTCATTTTCCTATACACCCGCATATCACAATTGATTGTAAGACTCATTTATCTTCAACGTATTGACCGGATGCTGATATTGTATAGACTGTGAGTTACCTAAAGGCATTATCTATATTGCTTGACTTGTAATATTCTCGCTTTATCTCGTACAGCTATAATTGTAAGGCCTCTCCTTGCTGGCTGTAAACGATAAGGTTTTTCTTCATCCACAATAATCTTTGCCTCTATATTAATACACTCATTCCTCTCTTCGCATGCTTTTCTTGGATATATTGTGAAATTAACTGTGATTTTCAAATTCTCTTTTCTTATCCGAACAATGTTGTATGCATATCCACACTTCTTTATTGCCCACCGTACTACCTTTTTTTCTTTTAATCAACCCCACAATGTTTTTGGTGCCTAACTCGGATATAAGCTCACTTGACGAATACTTATCCAATGAAGTGCTATCCACATACGATTCAAAGCGCTTAAAATTGCTTTCGAATTCCGGACTACCATGTACGACCAGAAAGCCCTGTCTCTAATTCATTCAAACAACTGTCTGTCACTGTATATACATTCTACTTTCAACTACCCATATTAAGTTCATGTCAATTATAATAACGTAGTACTATATAGAAAAACTTCTAGAAATGTATATAGCTGTCCTATTACACATTAAACGCCATTACGATATCCATCCAAATCAGATATAGCCAGCCATCTATTTAGACACATATACCTCATTTGAATTGACTTTAGCCATATATGGTCCACCCTTCCATACAAGCTACCTCCACTTTATCTGACACACTTCTAGTTTGTAGCAAATACCCACTTTACCATTATCTCTTTCCGGATTTTTCTTTTCTTTTTACTATCTTGAATATACGTTCAAGTATTTGAGTAACTATATACCTTTTTTTTCACTATAACAAATATATATTTAACTATAAGTTAACTATATACCGTTTAATGACGGGAAAAAAAATTTCTTTTTTTTTACTATATTTCCGCTTTTTTTTTTTACTATAATGAATATATATTAAATTATTTACTAACTAAATATATACCGTCGAAAAGGGAAAATCTATTTATGAAAACCCGGGTTGTTGTATGTATTTGGAGATACGTGTGTAAATTTGTGTATGTGAGGCTTATGAGATTTACATATGGTTTCCCACCATACTACTCAGTTTCGCACTCAGTAGCATTTATGAAATGTTTGCACAGTGAAAGTTATTCGCTACTAGAATAACCCGCACTCAATTTTTTTTTTTTTTTTCACTAGATCCTAGCTTTTGTGAGTCTACAATGAAAAAACTTTTCTCAGAAATTGCCTGGCTAGCTCAATGGCTAGAGCGTTTGACTTTTAAATCCAATTTAAAGGGTAATCAAAAGGCTGCGGGTTCGACCCCCGCGTCGGGCTTTTCTTTTTTGTATTTTTTGCTTTTCCTTTTTTTTTCGATAAAGTTATGGTATAACTGTTCATTCCATGACTTTATTAGTTTCAAAACCTTTTCTTGATGTTGTAGAGTAAAGTTGTAATATCAAGCGTAGTTGTTTTAACCTATTGAAAAATTAATGATTTTTGTCTTTTTTTTCAATTTAATACTCAAAATTAACAAAATGTCAATGATATATTGTAATAAAAATAAAATATTTTATGTAATTTACAACAAAGTAACATTTCTGACACATTCATCAGTTACATAATATTACTTACTTTAAATAATAATAATAATTGACCGTCGATCAATAATTGAAGTTGACCTATTTGTGGATGCAAAAAATTTTAAAAAACGTCGCATTTTCATCTGTGGTTTTATTTTCAATGATTATAAATTTGATAATTTACTTTACAAGAACCATTTATCAAACATTAACAAAAAACACTGGTAAAAAATGATATTCAAGCCTATTTTTGCCTTACAACTACTTCTAGTTACCTCACTAGCCACTGAAACTAGTGGAGTTGCCAATCAAGGAGGAACAAGCGACCTAATTGCTGCGAGTGCAAACTATCTTAATGGTATGCAAAAAACACAAGTAAAGATCGATTGAAAGATGTTTAATAGAGTACTAACTTTATACAGACAAACTTACCGATGAGCAAGTAACCAGTTTCAAAAACTCTTATGATGCTGTGAAAGTGATAAAGAATGATCTCAAAAATCAATTGAAACAAAAAACTAATGATGCTATTGCCAGATATCAAGAAGATCAAGGAATTCACGCTAGAGATGACACCGAAGAATCAAATGACAAGGATGATAAAACAAGTACTAGTGAATCATCTCTGGAATCGAGTGAAGTGAGTGATAATCAAAATGATGAGCTGAAAATTGAAGAAATTTCCAAAGAAACTATTCCTAGTCGTTGTTCAAAAGAAGTATTTCATATTAAATCAAGATCAGATATTAAAGCAATTAGTGATTGTAAGATAATCCTTGGGAATATTGAAATCACTGAATTTGATGATGCATTGATTCAATTTGGTGATATAGAAAAAATAACAGGTAGTTTAATCATTAAAAAATCTCCAAATTTAGTAAGAGTGGAAGCGCCCAAAGTATCAGTAATTGGCAGAAGCTTTTTATTGAGAGAATTGACTTCATTAGCATTAATTTCATTTCCATCTTTGAGATCAGTCAAATATTTAGATTGGAAAGTTTTACCAATTTTAAGTAATGTTCGTTTTAGTAATGAAATTGAAAATATTGAAAGTATTGTTGTATCTGATACATCATTAGTTGGATTTTCTGGATTCATGGCTAATACTTTAGAAACTTTGGATATCAATAATAATAGATTTTTAGATTCAATTACATCAAATGTTGAAAAAATTAACGGTAAATTACATATTGCAGCCAATGCTAAAGAAGTTGTGGTTAATTTACCAAAATTAAGAAGTGCTAATAACATGAGTATTCATGAAGTTTCAAATATTGAATTAGGTAATTTAGAAGAAATCGAATCAAGTGTTAGTATAATTAATAATTATTTTACTAATTTAAAATTTCCAAAATTGAAAACAATTGGAGGAACTTTAAGTTTATCAAAGAATGAAAATTTAAATCATGTTGAATTCCCATCAATAAGTGAAATTGGTGGAGGTCTTATGGTGGTTAATAACACTTATGTTGATAAAATTAATTTTTTCCCCAAACTTTATGTAATTGGAGGTGCACTTGAATTAGTTGGTAATATAAAAGAAACGAGTTTAAAAAATTTAAAGTTAGTTAAAGGAAGTGCAAAAGTCAAATCATTATCGAATTCATTTGATTGCAGTAAATGGTCAAGAAGTGAAATAAGTTCAGTTATTAGAGGTGGTAAAATTGAATGTACCAATTCAAATAATGAAAAAATAGTAGCAAATACACCAACTGATGGTGATTCCTCATCAAATTTTAAAACTGATGATTCAAATAGTCAAGGAAGATTTAAATTAAATTACAAATCTAATTCGTCAAGTTTAAAGAACAAGATTAAAGCATTTCATGCATTAATATTTGTTTTTGTTTCAACTTTATTTTGATACACATTGAAATTTTTATATATTCGTATACGGTCGTAGAGGAGGAGGTGGGGGTTTTTCTTATCATTATTTATATAAGTTTTCTTTTATAATATAATTTTTTATTTCTGGAATAACATGATCATACCAATTTTTATTTGATATTTCTTTTCTTATACTTGAAGAACTTATAAGACCAATTTTTTCAGCGTATTCATCAAAATCATCATCATTGTTTTTTTTCTTTTCTACTAAGAAAATACTCAGTGACCAATGATTTGGGATATGTTCATGTTTACCATGATGAATATCATTAACGTAACTAATTTGTTGATTATAAGTTGTTGATTTATCATTTCTTGTTAAACAAAATAAATCGGTTGATTTCATAAAAGCATCAAGACTATCAGATAATTTATCGGGTAAATAATAATTTGGATTAAAAATTCTTATCAAAGTATCAAAACCAACCAAGAAAGTTAATTTTAAATTATTGGTAGTTAATTGAGGGAAATTTAATTTTAAATAATTTATAATTGAGATTGATTTATCAATAAATTTTGCATGATTAGTTAAACCAATACTTACATTAATACCTAAATTTTCATGAATATAATTTGCCATAAGATACATCATTTCAATTCTATCTTCAAAAGGAGCAGGTTGATAATTTAATTTATCGGCATTATTTACTGATAATAATAATAGTAAATCTCTTTTTTCATTAATATTATTTAATTGATTTTTATAATGATAATTTAAAGATTCTTTAATTAATTGAAAATGTCCTAAATGAGGTGGATTAAATGATGAATCTAAAATACATAATCTTTTCGTATTTTGAGAAATAAATTCTTGTTGTGGGGATGAATAAATTATTTTAAAATCATGGTTTGAATTTAAAAATTCTTTTAATGGTTTACTAAACATTTTGTTAGTTGATTGATTTAATGACATTATGGAGTGAAGTCAATTGAGGTATGATGCAAAAAGGTTTAACAATATTTTAAAGGAGGGGGAAAGAAACGATTATTTATATAATGAATGATGTATGATTTATGATTAGATTGATAATTACGCACCCACCGCCGTTTTAATATTTTTTGATTTCCATTTTTTTTTTTCAATCTCACGCCATTTTATTATAATTAGCAAAGATAACTGAACAATGATCAAGAACGAATGGTCATTAGTAGAGTGTAGATTGGGTATCGTATACTGGGAGTTGCTAGGGAACAAATATTGGTATTATATTATGACACGTATATGACACGAATATGACACGTTTATTTCATGATATACAGAAGTATACTATATAAAAGTTGCGAAATAAAAATTGCAATAATCTAATCTAGATTAATAAAATAATCTATAATTCATCATTAACGTCATTATTAGATCCTGCAATATCAACCAATTCAGCAGTAAAGACTATAGTGGGAAGTTAGTAAGAGACAATAAATAAAAAAACAATTCAATTCATTCATTCATAAAATGATACATACTTAATGTAGCCTTTGGTGGAATTGGACCAATACCTCTATCACCATAAGCTAAATCTGAAGGAATGGTTAGTTTTCTTTTTTCACCAATACACATTCTAGTTAATCCTTGATCCCAACCTTGAATAACTTGTCCAATACCTAATTGGAAACTAATTGGTTGATCACGTTTAAATGATGAATCAAAGATGGTTCCATCTTCTAATTGTCCTTCATAATGAACACTTATAAAATCTCCTGTTTGTGATTTTCTCTTACATTCGCTTTCTGGAATTGATTTAATTATTCCTTTTTGATTAAAGAAGTTAGTATTATTGATTAATGTAGGTATTGTGGAGTGCTATCGAATGATATTAACCGCCGTTGTAATTGTAATTTGTGAACGTACCAATTTGAAGATCAGATGCAATTACAACTTGTAATAAGATTGAAAGTGCCACAATGCTTTTAATTAAATTTGAAATCATGATTGGTTTTATTAATATATATATATATGTCGATTACGTATCTTTATCAAGTGTTAATATTTACTTTGAAATTCATATTTTGTTGAAGGTTTCTTGCAAAAACGAGAAAAATGGTGTTTGGATGTTAAGAAAATGAAATTTAATCAATTATTCAATTATTTGAAATTTACAACTTACAATTAAATATTTTTAGTTTTAAATTATCTATTGTACAAGTATATATAAGACATATATAATTTGAAGAAACAATCACTTATTATAAGTGACTCTTTCTTTTTCTTCATAAATTTACAATAAAAAGAAATATTAACGTAATATTTCGTAACCCCTAATGAACATTAACCCATAATAAAAAAGACAAAGACAAAAACAATAATAAAAGAAATAACAAAAACAAAAATGATTCATGTGTCAAATTTGTATATATATATAGTAGAAGGAAACTTTAATTGTGTAAGTTGAAAACCATAGATTGGAAAATGTTCACATAATTAAATTAGATTTTTTTAGACTTTTTGAATTTTTTTTTTTTTTTTGATCTGTAATCTCTTGATAGACCTCTTTATATTAATATCTATAAGTCATGATTGTTCTCTTGAAGTTGATGAATTTAAGTTGACCAGAACCTTCTTTCAACCAAAACAATTTTTCATTTTATTTTAATTTCCCACATCAAGGAAAATAATAAAATAAAATGCAACAAAATACATTATAGATATAACAAAAACAAGTAACAATCAATTAATTAGAGAATAAACGACCATCTTCTAATTCATCAATAGTTGATTCAATTATTTCATCATCATCATCATCTTCGACCAATTCAATGGTAGCATATTTAATCATATCCCAACGTTTCCAAAATGCATTTGCATCATTGAAATCATCAGAATCAACCAAATCTTGTAAGAAATATTTTGCCTTTGTTAAACGATCCTTTAATATTTGTAATTGAGAAGATGAAGGATCTTTACAAGAACCATTATCATTGGGAGTAGAATAACCTGAATTTGGATCGATGGGGGTATATAAACCTCTTTGAGGTTTTTGAGGAGTAGGACGAGATTGATGAGATGGTTGATGAGATTGTTGATGAGATTTTGAATCATTATAGTCACTTTCATAATCGGTAAGATCAGTAGTATTACCAAAATAATCTTCATCGTCGGTAGCAATTGAAGCTGGAGTATTATAACCATAAACTTCATCTTCAACATAAGTAGTAGCATCACAATATCTTGCCCAAGCTTCATCAATTGAACCCACCAAATATTCAAAACATCTTGATCTTGATTGTTTATCAGATTCAGGAATTGATTTTCTTAAACATTGATGAGATGAATTATCGGAAATTTGAAAATATTTTTTATTACTATTATTACCACCAGAAAGTGATTGATGAATGTTATTAGATTGATGATTAACATTCGAGTTTGAATTCAAATTTGATTTATCCATTAATATAGTGGAAGAAGAATAAGGAGAACTTGATAATTTACAATCTGAATTATCATCATTTTTTGATTTTAAATCAGATTCATAATCGTCATCATCACTATATTTTGAAATTGCCTTTGATAATTCTGAATTTGAATTTAAATTAAGGGAAAAGGAGACTCTTGTTGAAGCTCTTCTTTTCGCTTTAACTTGATCAGCTTTATAACAAGATTGTTCATCATCAGAATCATCGTCTGATTCAGATGAAGATAAACAAACGTTATTGGTGGTCGAATGAGTAGATAATTTGAAGGGAGATGATTTGATAAGGTTGGATTGTTTCAAATTGGATAAACATATTCTTTTAGCTGGATTTAAATCTGATGATGTAGTAGGATTAGGATTAAAGTTGCAACTACGCTTTGTAGATGAGTTGAAAACTTGAGAACACAAAGCCATAATGATATAACAAGGATGTACGGATGTAGTGGACACGGTAGTGCAGACTAACCAAAATGCGACAAAATAAAAAGAAACGAGCAGAATCCAATTAGCAGGGGGGGAAAATCCAAGTATATACCGGAAAAGATCTGTGAAAAAGTAAATTTAACACGGTGGCAATAATACAAAAAAAACGGGAGAAAAAAAACGAGAAAAATTAATTAAAATTAAAAAAATAAATCTGAACTGACCAATGAAGGTGTCAGAATAAAATAACCAGCTGAAATTAAAGGGTGGCAAACGAGAAAAAAGGGAGGAGCGAGTAATTAACAAAAATTAATCAAACCAACCAAACAAACAAAGGAAACACTTGTGAACAAATAAAACCCAGACTAGTAGATAGATTGACAGAGTAGTGAATGTAGCAGGATATGAAGGAAGTGATAGGACCAGTGTAAGTGGGTGAGTAAAGGTTGAGGGTTGAGGGTGGTGTTGAACTTGAACAAATGAGAAAAACAACAACCGATGAAAAAGTATTGAACACTCTGAAATAAAAGTGAGCACAAGAAACAGAGAAAAAAGTTCAATACTGTAAAATAAATTAAAATAAATTAATTTTTAATTAAAATTAAAATTAAAATGCGGAAAACAGAAAAGAAGTGGGAAAAAAAGACTGGAAAAAAATCGGGATTATCATTTGGTTTTAAAAGAAAGTGGCAATTGAGGTCATCTTATTAGGAATAGGGAAGGGGGGAGGCAGGTTAGCGGGATATTGGCCACGCTACACGACCACGCTTTCCAGCCAATCACGCGCGCGCACCATGCACACTTGCACCTACAAGATAGGCGGGTAACACCTCGCACGGCTTTGTGTAGACAAGAAACTTGTTCTATCGGGTTCTTATCCTGTACATAGATACCCCTATATGCACCACTCCAGTGTAAACCACGCCGTACCAGGAATGTCCTCCGGTGTAACCTGCAATATATTATTGCAGGTTGGTGTTACAATTGAACAACTGTATAGTGGGAGTTTTACATGAGTATTGTAGCTATTGTTTTGGTGAAATAAATCATTCAATTGGGTAAAATAGTATGAGCTAACTTTGGTTATCAGTTATCTGTTTATTTGACTACATTGGGTGGGTTGTCATTCAATCTGGCATAATCTTAGTCTTGTAATTCAATCTGACATATGCTGAGTCTTGTAATTCATGGTCATTCAACCACTATATAGGGGGTATACAAATACTAGTGTATTACACGAACATTCCTGAAAGTGCCTTCCGATAAAACAGGAATGTCGTGTTGTCGTACAGTCCTGCAGACAACCACAGCAATAATATATATACGACACACCGCAATGGTGTACGGGTGAATTCTTCACACATAAATTAAATATAGGGGATAACAACATGTACGGATTATTGAGTATTGCTGTATACAGTAAAATTACTTCTAACTCTAAACTTCCGATTTCATTTTCAAAAACAAGGTCGGAATGAGTTTCCAAAACGGAGACATTTATTTTTCAAAAATGTCGTTTCCATGTTTTTCAAAATGTCGCTTCTTTACCATCTTATCGTTTTTTTTTTTTTTTTGCAGTCTTCAAACATTAGTTGATTATGTATGTTGATGCGAACAGGGACGTAGTACCATATCAATCACCAGCTCGAGCTTTTACAAACAAGTCTGAACAACGATGACTACTGAAAGTTTTACAATGCCTTGTTTATTTCAATAAAAATCGTAAGAAAACATTATAAACGTAGTTTGGCAGCTATGTAGCATATCATAAATGTAGTTTGGCAGCGATGTAGCATATCATAAATGTAGTTTGGCAGCGATGTAGCATATATAGAATATGTAGGTTGCACGAGTTGCCAATGATGAGAAGTAATATATATTTATACATATTCGTTTACTTCTCACATAATCCAATTTTATGTCTGTTGTTTTTGATTAAATATATTGATAAATGCCAATAACTATGAAATACACTGAAGTAACCCAAGAAATACAAGATTCCATAGATTCTTTACCAAATAAATCATCAAAAAAGCTTTTACTTGGAGATCCTGAATATTTTAAAGATGATCCTAATGCAAATTCACCGATTAATATACCACTCACACTGGCAGAGTTGAGTGATATTAATTCTCGTTGCTTCAAAGAGGATCACGAATCAGACGATTTTAGTAAAGAAGTAGCATACAAATTGTCACACAGGCCAGGACTAATTATCAAAGTTGATATTCCTACGACATACTATTTCACAACCTCAGTTCTTTCACTGCTTACTAGAGGTAACAAACTGCCACGCTCCTTTGTACGAAAAAATATTGCTGGTTTCATGTCGATGCCTATTACCAAGGGACGTGATTGTAAAGATTCATCTGAAGTTCCAACCTTTTTGATGATTAAACCCTCGATTGAATATCATGATATCATCCCCATATTCACACAATCATTAAATGATTTCATCAACCAACAAGTAGAAGAATTCAACTCTTACTTCATCTCAAAAATTAACTGGCTTACTGAAACAGCTTTGAAGGACATATCGCATATGTTCCAGTCTTATGGAGTCAATGACATCAGTTTGGGTGGTTCATCGTTTATTCTCGAATTTGGACGGCGCGTAATTGATCCAAGCATCAAATTGATGAATTTATTTGGAATTCATATGGTATGCAGTGAATGCAAAGATGAAGATGAAAAATTTTATAGTTTTGACATTCTGCTGAAAGATAATTACGGTGTCATTTTTTTTGCTGATTTCAAGCTAGATTTTTTCATGAAAGACGGTGAGTTTCAAAGTAATGACATAAATTTGAGAAGATTTATGAAACATCTTACTTACAAATTACTAAAAAGAGGACTTAATTGCTGCATATTGAGTGATTTGTTTTGCACATATCTAATCAAGGTTAGACCACAGGTGCAATTATTCAAATATAAAGATGGTGAAGGCAAAAGTAAAGGTGAAGATGACCATTTCGCAACGGTACACTATGAAGTTAAAACATTCGACATTGGTGATAGTCCATACACTACTCGAGCTGTGACGATGTTGATGCTCAATTACATGAATAAACTTACTATGGTCGATAAAAGGAAAATGGAGGAAGAGGTTGCAATTTTGAAAAAACTCCTAACTAAACCAAATACAATAATCGAAAAAGAAAAAAGTACATTCGATAAGAAAACTTTCTTTGAGTTTACAAAAGATAGACCGAATGTGAGACGTGAAAAGTATAACATTGCAGTCCATGCGAATTATGAGAATTGGAATGAAGTAGAAATTTTACGAGACCAAAGTCACAAGAATCAGGTGTTCGCAACTACATTTGGTACTTTATCGCTGCAGATTCCAGAGTTAAAAGATAGAGTCAAAAGAACATTGAAAGCTGAAGATAAAGTTGTAATGAAGTTATACGATCGGTTTACTTTTGAAGATTTTGCCCGAGAGCGTGATAGGCAATATCGTTATTACTGTCGGACTCCTCATTGGCCACAACCTGGATTACATTTCAATGAAGTTGAAATATATGAATTCATTGAAACTCATAAAAAGACAAATGTAAAATTAAAGATAAATATCCCTGAGGTATACGATTATGGAAGATTATACTTAAGTGAGGGAGATGAACACAAATTCGGGGGCTTTTTCATACTAATGTCTTATATTGAACATCAACCTGAATCGCTTACAGAAGAAACAATTAGACATGGATGTGAACAATTGGCACAATTGAATGAGTTAGGAATTATTAACTTTCGCTCTGATGAAAAGCACGTTAGAATCCAAGATGGTTATGCCTACTTTTTTGATTTTGCTGATGCAAAGTTCAGAGAAATTGTTATAGATGACAACATTGGTAAGTTTGAATTAGCTGCAAATCGTATACGGGAAGAATACCTTTCTAGAGATGATGAAAAAAGAAAGACAAATAATAAAAAAAGGAAGACAAAGTAACGAAAGAGATTCCAACATTTGATGCTTTGAATATAATATGAAAATGAAGAATAGAAGATACAAACCTGATTGAGTGTAATGATAACTTACGCTGACTGGCTTTTGATAGAATACTTACTTACATGGTACAAATGGCAAAACATAGCACTTATATCTGAATTGATTTAGAGTAAAGTTATCCTTTCTTATATTTGTTTCATTTGGAAGCAATTGATATATACAAAGAAAGCCCGCAAACCCATTAATGGCGTTGACAACTCATTATAGCATTTGAATTGTATCATTCTCTATGTATAGGGGATAATAACATGTACGGGTTATTGAATGTTGAATTGAAGTATTGCTGTAGGGCCGTGTAATATCTGAGAGTTATCTCATTTTCCTGTATATGGCCCCCAACGGTGTTTCACATTCTTATCAGTTTAGAATTGTTGCTGCTAAAAATTTGGTTAGAATTCCACTAAAATTCATCAACAAATTGTTCTGCAATTTTGAATACTGATAAATTTTCATTACTTTTATTAATATTACTATTCTTAGGATCAATGTCATAAATATTATCATTAAATTTCATTGGACTTTTCAATCCATTTTGATTTGAATAACCATAATCATATCCATATCCGTAACCGTATCCATTATATTCATTATACTCATTATTATACCCATTATTATAACCACCACCATACGAATTTCTAAATAATTCAACTTCATTTAATCTATTTGATTTTTTCTTTGTAAAAAATTTTGCAAATTTTGGATCTTCAATATAATTTGAATTTGAATTCGAGTTTAGGGTCGAATTTGTAAAATTATTATTGTTCTTAGTATGATTTTTGAATTTTTTCAAATATGTTATCCATTCATTGATATTACTTAAGCTTAATTGATTTTTACTTAATTTATTAATTGATGGAATTAAACTTGATAAATTTATACTTGTATTTGTATTTGTATTTGTATCAGATGTATTGTTTGATTCTTTTGATTGATTATGATTGTTTGATAAAAACTCTTCATTTTTATCATTTACATTTTCATTTTCATTTAAATTATCATTCTCAAAATCATTTTGATAATTACTTAATTTTTTCTCAATTAAAATCATTGATTTCAAGATTATTGAAATTAAATTATTAAAATTTTTACCATTAATTAAATAAATTTCATTATTTTTAAATTTTGTAATTAATTTTATTAAAATTGGTATTGAGAATTTAATTCCAATGAATGTTAATTTAATTGATATTATGATTAATATTTCAATTTTATCAATTAATGAATTTTTTGTATTATTATTATTACTATCATCATCTTGTCCACCTAATTTTTTAAGTATCTTACTTATTTCATCATTATCATCAATCTGTTCTTTTACTTGTTCTTGTTCTTGTTCCTGATTACTCTTATTTGACTGCGCTGATGTTGGTATACTTAAACTAATTGAATTTGAAAATTGAATTAAATCTTCTAATTCATCATCTCCTAATTTTGATAAATCTTGATGAATAAATTTTAATATTTTCATCTTTGTTTGATTATCAATTTCTTGAATATTTTTGATTAAATTATTATTCAATTGTGATTCATATTCATTATCGTTGTTATTGTTATTATTATTATTACTATGATTACTTTTAGCATCAAAATATTCCAGTTTATTCGAATTGGGATACGGTATAGATGTTGATAATTCAGTGATTGGTGATTGTTCTCGTATTCCACTCCAATCCTCATCTTGTTCTGGGGTTTGTTTTTGTTTTTGTTGTTGTTGTTCATTTTGATATTTCCAATGTCCTTCATTTTCATTTCGTCTAGTATATTTTCCTTTCTTCCTATTAAATGGTGAATAATAAGTGATTAATTTTTTTGATGAAAATCTAATTAATTTACCCGTATACCATAATTTATGAGATAACTTTGTATCATCAATATTGAGTAAATCAATCAATAAACCTTTCAAATTATCTTGTTTTCCATCATCATTTTGTTCTCCTATATTTATGGTTAATTCATTTTTCTGTTCATACTCATTTTGTTGTTCAATAAATATATTTAAATTTTTATTTATTAAATTATTGAATTTACAATTTTGCTCATCAAAGTACTGTGGATCAAGTTGATTATTATGTTGTGGTTGTAATTCTGATGTTTGTTTTGTTTGGATTTCTCTTATTGGTGATGTTTTAGAAGTTGATAATTGTATTGACATTGAATTATTATCATCATTGATTGAATCATTCATTGAATCCTTTTGTTGTGATGGTGATGGTGATGATTCATTTTCATTATCTTCTTCTGGTATTGAATTAATTAAATAATTTAAATTATTTGAATTTGAATTTGAATTTGAATTTGAATTTAAATAGTTATATTCATTTAATCCTAAATTTAATTCAAATCTCGTATCTATATTACCATCATTATTAATAATATCAGAATTAATTTTTTTTGAATTTGTTTGATTATAATAATAATAATCTTTTAATTTATTAATTGGTGAAGTGTCTAAAGCTCCTGTAAAATCATCACAGGTATCTGAATAATTTAATAAATTAATTGCAATTGAATCCTCTTCATCTTTTCCTTGTTCTTCATCATTCTCCTCTAATTTATAATTAACTCGTTCTAATCTTTTATTCATTAACCTATTATACACTTTATCCTTAGCTTGAACTTTATCATTTTCTAAATGTGCATATTTTTGCATGATTGTATTTTGACTAGTATCAAATTCATCATCATCATAGTTATCATCTTCATCATCGTCATCGTCATAACTTTTAATTTGTGCATTATAATCTTCAATCAATGATTTTGAAGAATTTGATAAAGTTTCATTATCAACATGAAGTTCTGATTTTGATTCTGATTCTGATTCGTTAATTTCAAGTAAATTTGTTATCGTTGATGGGAAATATTGTGAATATGGTAATATTTCAATTACCGTTCCTAATACTGACTTAATTACCATTATGCTTTCATTTAATTTGATATTGTTGATTTATCTCAGATATTTTATTAGTTTGATATGAAATGTTGAAATGTTGAATTGTTGAAATAATTGGTACAGATTCTTCCCCACTGAGTTTTATTGCTACGCTTGTTATATAATTAAACTTGGATCTGATTGTGGTTTTGTGAAGAAAATACTTTCAAATTTATCAATAAATTACCAGTTTTCTAAATCATATTTTACAGCTAAACTCGAATTTATTTTATTATTAGAAAATTGTTTTATGCAATGTCAGATTATGTAAATTAATGTCACTGTTTTATCTATATTCTGATAATGTCCCTTTATCAGTTATTATCATGAGAAATGTCGTGGCGACATTGCTGTTTTTCCTTTTTTCCAACCCCCGTATCCCCGTAGTACGACATTTCGTGATGAATTTTAGACACATAGCAACCTTTGCAACCTTTGTAAATGACATTTTATTCAGTCGATTCTCTTCTTCGCACAGTCTGTTGTAATTGAAATTAAAATTAAGATTGAGATTGAAATTGATAACTCCTCTTCTCCTTTAACAAAGCAAATCAATATATTATTATCATGTCAAGTTTCGTTGTAAAATTTATAACCAATCGTTTATTAAAAGATAATCAATGGAATAAATTAGGGGTTGAAGACCCTTATTATGAATACATCCCATTACGAGTTGATGAAAAGGGTAATCCAACAAAGACGAAAAAAGTTGCCAGAAGAATACCCGATGGATTATCAATTAATGATACAAAGATTTTATCAAAAGTTAAAAAAGCTGCTTATCGTTATGATATGTGGTTTAATGTTTTCGGTGTAAGAGTTGGTTGGACAAATGTTGTTGGTTTAATTCCAATTGTGGGCTCAATTATTGCAACCTATTGGTCACTTTCTATTTATTTAATAGCCAGAAAAATCGATGATGGCTTACCATTAGACTTACAATTATTGTTTTTCATAAATATTCTTATTGATTTCGCTCTACTGTTAATACCAATTGTGGGTGATCTTGTGGAAATTGGTTATAAAGCAAATCTGAGAAATTTTCTTTTACTTGATAAACATCTTGCTAAAGTTGGTCAAAAAAATCAGGGTTTAATTAGTGAAGATGAAGTAAGACCAGGTTTTATAAATGATAGAGTTCAACCTGTTGTGGATGAAAAAATTAAACCTGGTGCAATAAAAGCAGGTGAGTCAATTAAAGTTTTTGTTAATAAACATTTACATTCACCTTCATCTTCAAGATCATCTTCAAGTTCTGGAACAAATAATGCCTCAAGTGTATTTGCTTCAAAATCTCCAACTATTCAAACAAGTCCCACTACCGCCGTTTCTTCAACGATACCTAATAACGAAAGTGCCAATTCAAGAAAGAGTAGTAAAGTCGATTCAGACGAATTTAACTATGATGATGAACGTACAGTGGTTGAAAATAACATCAATAGTAAAGATGATTCAAAAAGTGTAAGGAGTTTAAATTCACTCTTGAATTAAAATTATGGATGACCTCCTATCCAAAATCATAGACATGCTTCCATTTTCTTTCTTTCTTTCTTTCTTTTTTTTTCTCTTTTTACATAGTCGAGTTTTCTTTCATGATGCGAGGCTTGGAGTTTATATCAAAATGTGTAGTCGCAGTTTTTATTTTAGATCAGAAAAATTAAAAAATATATTCTAACGATATCTCGAAAAACCGTAAGTGAAACTATAACCATAAAATTCTAAAGTTTGTTCTTCTAACTTTTCATAAGCATTATTCGACTTTAGGGGTTTGACAATGTCAGAAGACAACTCAAATATGAAGGAAGCGTCCAAACTTGGCTCAACTTTGCGTGATCCACAGACAATTGATGATAATGAAGATACTGATAAATCAAATTTAAACGAAGAATTTAAAAATGATTCAATCAATGAGTTAGTAAGTAAATTGGATCATGAAACTGGAATTACTTCAAATATTTCAAATACTGAAATTTCAAAAGAAACCACTTCCTTAGCAAGTGAACCGATACACGATCAAACATCGGTAACTGAATCACAAGATAATAAAGATGATGAAAATAATGAAATTGATAAGAATGATCAAGATGATAAGAATGAACAAGATGATGAAAATGATCAACCTAGTGAAAATAATGACATAATTTCATTGAAATCAACAGAAGCTATTTTAGATACAAATGAAGATCAATTAAATCAATTATCTAATAAAAATTCAATTGATGATTCCAATTCAATAATTGGGAATGATGAAAATGATGTACCTCCTACTGAACAAGAATTAAATCCTTCTTTATCAAGATTTATGACTGCTTGTCAACAAGGTGATTTATCTTTAGTAACTGAACTTATTAATTCTAAACAAGTTCAGGCTAATGATTGTTTTAGTGATGGTATAACTGCGTTACATTGGGCATCAATTAATAATAGATTAAGTGTTGTTAAATTTTTAACTTTGAATGAAATTTCAAAATCAGATCCAAATTTATTGGGGGGTGATTTAAAGGCAACTCCATTACATTGGGCTTGTCGTAATGGATTGGTTTATATCGTCGATCATTTGATAACTAATACTCAGGCTGATCCAACTATTAGAGATGCTCAATCTTATAATGCATTACATTTATCTATTCATAGTTCAAACATAACTCTTATCATATACCTTTTATTAACTTATTGTGGTGGAAATAAAGATGATCAGACTAACAAAAAAAAGTTATATATTGATGAACCTGATAGTGCAAATCGTACATCTTTACATTGGGCTGCTTATCAAGGTGATTTATTAACAGTAAATGCATTATTAAGATTTGGTGCAGATGTTAATAAAGTTGATGATTCAATTTTTATTCCATTACATTGGGCATTTATGAAAGGTTACAAAGCTGTTTTTAAAACATTGCTCGAAGCAGGATCAGATATTTTTGCTAAAAATGATCAGGGTAAAGATTCGTTTGCAGTTGCACAGGACATGAATTGTTATGAAACTTGGGTTAAAGTATTAACAGAAACTGGTAGATCTTCAAAAAGACAATGGACTATAAAACAATATTTATTAAAAGAAAAACACGCTAAACTCATAACTTTTTTCACTCCATATTTATTACTACCAACTATTTTTCATATTTGTTCCTTTAATAATGGATTCGCTATACCTAAACTATTCTTGTCGGTCATTATAACGCTTGCCTCTGTGTTTTTCCTATTACAATTAGTCATACCTATTTACATAAGAGAAGAAAAAGCGTTATTCAAAACTCCCTTTTTAGCAGGTATCTTTTCATCTACTACATTCTGGTGTATTATAGTTTGGATCACTAAAATCTTACCCGCTACATTATTTAAAAGTTTCATATTTAATTTGTTACTAGGTGGATTTATTTCATTATTTGTTGGGTCATTTTTCAAAGCAATGTTTATCAATCCAGGATTTGTTCCAACTCCTAGTGATAATTCTATTATTTTGGACCAAGTTAAAGAATTAATCAAATTAGGGAAATTTGATACTGATAATTTTTGCATTTATACCTATGTTCGTAAACCTTTGAGGTCAAGATATTCAAGACATAACAAAAAGTTAGTGGCTAGATTTGATCATTATTGTCCTTGGATTTACAACGAAGTTGGAGTAAGAAATCATAAACTTTTCATGACATTTGTTTATTCTCTTACTATATCAGTTATATTATTCATCAGTTTAAGTGTAAAATATTTTGATATATCCGAAGATAAAGATGGTTATGATTCAGATGATGAATCTTTACAATGCTCAATATTGCCGGACGAATTATGTGTAGGGTTTAACAAAAGTCCTTTCCATTTTAATCTATTGATTTGGTGTATCATTCAATTAGTTTGGATTGGTTTCCTTTGCGTTGTTCAAACTTTCCAGATTTTGAAAGGGCTTACCACTTGGGAATTTAGTTTATTAAATTCAAAAATAAGCAATTCACCTTTTAATCATTCAACTTTACCAAGAGATTTCAATGATAATTTACAACCTAGTATTACACCTCATATAAACAAAAATCAACTCAACGGTACGGGATTGGGTATGTGTGCAAAATTAATTGGTTTGGATCAATTTTTACTCACCGTTAAACTCACAGTTCAATCGATATTTTACAAAACAACACATAGAGACAATTACACATCTTTAAACAATATAGGCATCCCAACCGATTATGGACTCAAACAAAATTGGAAGGATTTCTGGTTTTTAGGTGATATCGAATGGAGAAATATTATCATGTTACCCATTGAAGGTGAAAATAATTTGAATGGTCAAGTTGTTGATTATTATAAACTATACGAATTGCCTCCAAAATTTGCTGGTAATGAAGCTGTTTAGAATAGTTCATGGCTCTAATAAACATTAATAGCTTCAACAAATCCACTCACTGATATCTTCTAATTTCATACTGTATACGTTTCTATTTAATATACTTACCTGCATTTATAACTTAGTATATGAAACCCTGTATATTTAACACGCATACTAGAACATGATAAAGTTATTAAATATATATGAGCTTTTAATTACAAGAAATGTCTACGAATATTGAAAATTTCAAGGAAAAAAATGTGCATTCACTATATAGAAACATAAAAAAAACTGGTCGGCCAACCAACAGTCAACTATAGTTACTACTGAAAATACAAACGTAAATTCAGATGTAACTTGTCAGACAGCCACTCATACCCACCCAGTCCTAAAACTCCCGAAGAAGCATAAAGAAAAGGGTAAAGATCATCGCTCCTTTCAACAAAATGAAGAACCGAAATTCAACTTTCTGAAAACAAAAGGCAAAATAAATATAGATGACTGGACTGCTAAGAATCACAGACAAGCTAAATTAATTCTCACTTCGAGGGTATAAGGGTATCTCACTCATCAACCAAGTTGGATTCAGTGGCTCT
>JANIJN010000036.1:0-153657 GCA_030557975.1 Soucietia sequanensis
GAATGCACTTTCCTTATATACTTTGCGAACGAAAGCCATCGACGATGTTCTTGCGGCGTTCTTATTCGTTGTCGCTTCACTCACCTACGACGTCATATCCTTCGTTGTCGCTTCACTCACCTACGACGTCATATCCTTCGTTGTCGCTTCACTCATCTGCGACATTGTCTTAAATAATCAACACTGCATCTTGCCTGCGTATCTGGTGTACTGGCCTTACATATGGTGTACGTATTTCCTAGTGATTTATTCCAATGCCAACAGGGTGTTCCGTCGAACCACCGTAGCCTAATTGCTACTGAAGCCTGTCATCTTCCGAGCCTTAACGCTCCAGTACTCTGATCCATACAGCCTAGCCATATGAGTCTATTGGGATAAGGGTTACTTCAACCGAATCATGCTTAAGTACCAAGACCCATACCTCACGGTATTTTCTATCTTCCATACTTGAGCACCCTAATCCGATCTGTTACAATCGATCTCGTATAAGATGAATTTTCTTATTGTTATTATTTCCTCATTCGTCTGCCAATTCCTTGCATATCGAGATTAAGATCAAAAAGTTAAAAAAAATGCTTCCCCACCAGGAGTCGAACCTGGAATCTTCTGGTTCCAACCGGAAGTGGTTACGAAATCGTAGCCAGACGCCTTGACCATTGGGCCATGAGGAACGAAGCTTGGCAAATTTGGTAGAATAAAGTAACTGAAAAGCCGTAAAATCCAAAAACATTCAGATTATGGTTTTTTGGTTAAGATAGTGAAAAAAAAAAAATTTGGTTTCAGACTGCTTTGTGGCGGGTTATTCTAGTAGCAAATAACTTCCACTGTGCAATCATTTCATAAATGCTACTGAGTGCGAAACTGAGTAGTATGGTGGGAAACCATATGTAAATCTCATAAGCCTCAAATACACAAATTTACACACGTATCTCCAATTACATACAACAACGCGGGTTTTCATATAGATTTTCCCTTTTCGACGGTATATATCTAGTTAGTAAATAATTTAATATATATTCATTATAGTAAAAAAAAAAAAAAAAAGCAGGAGTCTGACTTGATTCCTGCGTTGACTCGTGGGTCAGCTCTTTCTATGGTGTCTTATCTATTATCTACTTATAAAATGTAGGCTACTACTAGCCTAATTTAACCTTTTCTCAAATCTGCACGATTATTTTCGCAGCAGATTTTTTCATTTAATTCTACGTAGGGGTTTTTTGCAACATTTTGTCCCCGCTAATTCAACGGTATATAGTTAATTTATAGTTAAATATATATTCATTATAGTAAAAAAAAAAAAAAAATATTCTAGGAAATATTTACACTCAATTACAAATGATATATAATGTCGGGGTTTGATCCTGATCTTACGGATTCCATCAATCATTTAAGTATCGATCACTTCGCTGCGTTTTCAAGCGTATGTATATGTTTTGCAGCTCTCTGCCCTTGTAGTTAGATACTATCAATATCCTTAGATTAAATACACACTAGTTAGTTGATTGTGATCGGTAAGTAGATGAACCGTAGTGATAGACTAATTAGATGTTTTGTATTTACTAGTTAACAATTGATAGGGTAGTTTACATTAAGTAGAATTACTTTATGCACTTTTTTATTATGTATTTGAAAGACTATATTCTAAGTAACCTATTGGATGAATTTTGCTCACACACTCACACACCCACAATAACATTATGTCGACGAAGTTCGACCAATGAACCACGTCCTGTAAAAGAACTTGCATAAGAAAACTGGAATGCACTTTCCTTATATACTTTGTGCACGAAAGCCATCGACGATGTTCTTGCGGCGTTCTTATTCGTTGTCGCTTCACTCACCTACGACGTCATATCCTTCGTTGTCGCTCCACTCATCTGCGACATTGTCTTAAATAATCAACACTGCATCTTGTCTGCGTATCTGGTCTACTGGCCTTACATATGGTGTACGTATTTCCTAGTGATTTATTCCAATGCCAACAGTCTTCTTCGAAGAGTTTTCAAGTTTTGTTATTTTCTTTCGGAGGTACATATTTGAAGAATTTATCCAAAAGTGTCTTCCAACCCCTGGCATTTCATTCATTTGTATCTTTTTATTTCATTAAGATTATATGATAAAGCAGTAGGTGACAGATTGTGGAAAAGCGTTTGAATATAAATATCGATTTATGATATGTTTCCTTTAGTAAAAACACACAAAGGCAATGATTCGTAATAGAGTAAGATCAAAAGGAGCTTTACAAACCCATCGAATAAATCAATTGGCTTATTCAAATTAGAAATGACACGAAATTTGAAGAACTTCTGGCTATCAGAACCATCTTTACTCTATCTTCTTCAAGCAAAAGAGTTTTACTCAATATTGCAGAGATTTTAAAAGGCTATGCTGGTCGAAATTCTTTTCAAACAGATGGAGGCTTTTACAAATTCGGAAGACGGCTGGAAAAAACAAAGAAAATTATGACATATTCATAATTGACTATAGAATAGATACTTGCGCTTACTTCTAACTTATGAAATTGTTTGAAGAGCGGGTGCGGCTGAATTACATAAATAAGAAAACAATACTCCAATAAAATAAATAATACAGACTATGGTTCTGACCGAAATATATCTGAAGTAATAATGAGACCACCTTTTTTTGATAAAAAACTCCAAGTATTTTCTTCTCAGACCCCTTTTTCAAATTCAGCTTCAAGGATCGGTTGTCACAAACGAGTGTACTCCAAAAGTTAGGAATACTTTCTTACTGAATACTAAAAGAAGGCAAGGCTTCTCAAAGCATTCTTTCAACTCATTAAATAAGGCTAAAGGTCAATAAAGGCACTTGAAATCCTTAACTCATGAATATCTAATACGCAAGCATTCAATAATCATCACGGACGACAATTATGAGAATGCATAATATATCCCTTTATACGTTTTGTATCTTTATTTACAAATCAAGCGAGTTTACTTCTGTAAAAAGTCATATAGATGTCAACACTATTTTTGTTTTTGCAACCGGCTCATGCTTACCAAGCAAAGTAGGCTGCTCCAAGTTTCGAGATGCTCAATTGAAAAAAATGTCTAGTTTTTATATAACGATGAGAGTGGAGAATCATCTTATTTAACATTTCATGTAGATTTGAATGGCACACTATGTTGATTGGCATTTTTTTTCATTCAAATGCGGGTTTTATAAATTCTAAAAAATTTGAGTATAGAAGTTACCAGGCTTTCATACTCTACACTTAGTTTAAGTTTCTGAATCCAGTTATCATTTATTGATTGAAAGGTCTTGAATAATATAATATCCATATGCGACAGTTATTTTCAGCTAGCTTCGTTTGTAGCGTATTGCTGAATTTTATGTTTTTTTATATTGACCTCGAAACCTTAGTCCTCAAGTGAACAAATCAAAATTTTTGGATTAACAAACCAAATCACATCTGGGAGCAGCTGCAAAAATTTACTTTGAAAGCTATTCTCATGAACTTGAGTTAATGATGAGAATTTCAAAAGTTAAACATTTCTGGAGAACAAAAGTTCAATAAAGTTGAGATAAAAATAGCACACAAATGTAATTTGAAAAACATTCTCTTATTTGTGTCCGTAATAGATCCGGACTGAAAATAGTTCACAGCTTATAAACCATTCAGATACCTTAAATATTTGAGTTCTAATCGTCAATCTCTAAATAGAATCATTCAACTTGCCACTGGCTGTCTACATCAAACTAAATTTATCTCTGACTTCTTGAGTATTCAAGTCCTTAATTGGTAGCTTACATTCTGAGCACGACAGAGTATAACGTTATAAAGAGCAAAACTTTAGTTTCACAAGCTTGATACGATATATCATCATATATAACCGTTTGGAAAAAATTCAAGTCACGTTGCAAATACTTTAGGTAGGCTTAATAATGCTAAACTAGATTGGTTATGTTAACATATATAATGCTTTACATGAAGTTATAATGCTGTAAACGGATATGTATACATATGTAAAACCTATGATATATGTTATTTTTATTTCTCAGCCTGATATTGATAATGTTAAAATTCATCTTCATTGGATGAATACCTTTTGAGTTTTCACAAGTTTTGCAACATTTTTAACTTCAAGCAGTGTTTTCTTCATACAAAATTTTTGATATTATGTGGAATCTTTCCATATATGAACATACTGCGTATAATTCCAACAAACATTGAGTTTAAAGTGATTACTTATGCAAAAAGTCGATATTTAACATATTCTTTGACTGCTTTTCTGATACGGACCAAAATGAATAATCGAAGCGCCTTAAAGTAATCAGCAATTATTTTATCGGAACACAAGAATTAAATTGATTGAACATCCTTGAAAAGCTCTACATATCGGTAAGTGAAGAAGCACACATCGGTCAAATGATCAATACTCTCTTATAATAAAGTACTAGCAATATGATTCAAAGTTGCCTTTTTTCAACGACAACTAAATTACTTTACACTAAATAGTCAGAATGAACACTAATTTAGAACCATATGTCTACATACATGTCTCATAGATTCATTATACGATATTGCAGGTACAATTTTCTCAATATAAATGTCTCAAGATATTAACGGCTCTTAAACTTTCATTACACCTCAAAAGGGTTATATAACTCGCGAATGTTAAAGTCAGAAGTTTCTAGAATTATATTAGATTTGAATCTTATGCGAATGATCTTAATTAAGGAATAACAAAGCTCTTTCGAGGTTTACTGTATAATGTACTTACTCGGCCCTTATTACTAGTTCTATTTTATCAGGATGAAAATCCGGAATATCTAGATTATCAAATCCTTCATGTGCGATTGGTTCGCATATAACGAAAAGTATTGATGGGTATAAAATGTTCAAGCAACTACATGCTCCATGTCACTTTGTGCCACTTGATTCAAATAGCTTATACTGATGTGTGAGAACCAAATGGCTTAAATTGATATGTTAATCGTAAACTTTTCAAACGAATTGATCTAGAGTAGTAAATACATGCTATTGAAGGTCATTTGGTTGCAATTAAAGTGAAAGCAAGACACATTGGAAGCTGACACAGCTTTACGACTAAGTAGATTTGATTGTCTTGTTATTATTATATGAAATTTTCAACAAGGCTGCAATTGCACATCCAAAAGGTAGTGTCCTGCAGCATTTGTTTTTACACTTTCAACCTCCATTAATCTTCTACCCCTTTTGAATGTATATCTAGTAGTCTCTTCTTAGTTACTATCTTTTGGTACTAGCATATCTTACAAGTCGATGCCATCGACCTGAAAGTCTATGTGACACAGAAAGAAGTACTGCATTACCATTTTACATTGCTTCCTACCTTTTCATTCACCTCACAAGAAGAAGTATAACTAAGAACAAACACAAGTAACCCATATTTCAAGCAGAAAAAGCAAAGTTGTAATTCGAAAAAATAAATAATTTTCAAAGTATATATAATTTCAAAAGTGTACATCTGTAATAAAAAATACTGCATTGCTGCACATAATATATGATCACATGAAAAGTGTGGATGGCTAAGGGGGGGTTATACACAAAGTTGAATAAAAGTATGTTTTTGTTAAATTACCTGCATTGAAAAGTTTTCATCAATACGAAGCATACTCTACAATAATCTCCATGTTTGATTATCTTGACAAGAATTTTTCCAACATGACGTTTTGTTTTAACATGTGTTAACAAATATCGGTTTTCAATAATCTTCAATTGCATCAAGATGAAAACCAACAAAACATTAGCTTCATCCGAGGTAATTCTTTTCTTCTTCTAAGGAATGAATTCCTGAATGATGAAACCCTTCATCTTCAATGAACTGTCTAATTTTTAGTAAGAATAATTCATCATCAAACCAATTTATCTCAATTCAGCGAGTAGTTGTTTGGATCAGGTTAAACCCGTAAGTAGACATTTCCCTGACCCTCGAATTATTTTAGTGCGTGAACAAAATTCACCCACTTGCTAGTTTGATCCGATGAGTCCAGGTTAGATTTCTTGTTTGTGGGATGTAAGTGTTTTTTGTTTCTCGTTCACCAAAGGACCGGAGGCATCATAAACACAAATTGTAATCAACACAAAGCTTCAACACAGCTCAGTTGAAAGCAATAGCGAATATCGTCTTGTCATGGTCTTTATCGAACAATTATGTATCACTTAATTCAAATGTGAATGGGCACGGGCGTGCGTAATTACCGATTATTCTGCTGCATTAAACTTTTTAATTTAATTATTTTTAAATTTTTCTTTTTTTTTGCCGTCATTTCGTTGGCCAATGGGTTCAACCGGCTTGATTGAGGTCAAAGATGAATGGAAAACGGCCCATTAGTTCATTCACTCCTTCGAGATATATCTTTTGCTGTACTCAAACCTTTTGTCATACCATGGAGAGAGGCATTGTTGTAGTCTCCGACACTATTTGTTGCTCCTTTCACACTTCTGTTTCACTCACTTGCCAAAGCCATGGTCAGCTTCGCCCTTGTAGAACGCTTGTGTTAGTATCGATGAACTGTTAGCTTTTTCTCTTGCCAGCTGCAATTGAGCGTGTTCGTAATTTCACACACAGCTTTACTATGTTCATGAATATTCTTATTGGGGCTTTGATAGCTTAATGTTGGATAAGTGAGTAATGATAATGAGCCCTTATCCGAACAATCAAGATACCAGGAAACAACCCCTTTCTCAGTTTATTTTTAATATAACTAATTATAGAAATTTAATGACTTTATTCCTTTTGTAATATATTACGTGCACATTTTGTTTATGTTGAAAGCATCCTTTTTCTGAAATACCCTTCACAACAGTACAATCAAATTACATTATCTATATTGTTTGCATGTACAAAGTTGAGATTTGTACATAATCAAACAAGTGAAAAACAAAAAAAAAGAACCAACATACAATTGTAACTCAAATTATGCTCCATGTTCAATTAAATGACATAAAAAGTTGAGGCCATGGGATTTGATTAGTGTGGTTTCTTTTTAATAATTTGAGCTCGAATTTTATGTTTATTTTTAATTTGGTTATTTTTAAACTTAATTATGAGCTTTGCATGCCTCAAGGTTAAAGCACTCCATGTAGATCCAAATTTGCCAATTTCAGCAATTTTAAAAACTTTCGACGTCATGAAGATAAATTGAATTTATATATAAACGTATGCCCACATTTAGTAATTTTGAAAAGTTAGAATCTAAAATATTATCAAGTCTTTAATAAAAAATTTGCAAAATATTATACTAATTTTACTGCAACATTTATTCAGTATAGGCAATTTTATATTCGATCGTTTATTTTTTATTACTGAACGTAATTCTAATTATCCTTAATCACATAACTTTAATTTCCTTATCAAGATGAAGTTACAATTGTCTTTAGCAATTTTATCTGCTTTATCATTGGCAACCGCTGCCCCTGTTTCTTCAAATTCTTCTGAAGAAGCAAGTGGTTCAAGTTATTGGACTACTTTAACTCCAACAGCTACCTTACCAAGTTCTGTTAGTGCCGAAACTAATTTTGATGGTTCTTTCGCTTTATCCATTAGAACTATTTCTGCTGCTTCTGCTTCAACTTCAGCCATTCTTAGTGCTGCCGCTAAAAGAGGTGATATTGTCAATCAAATAACCGATGGTCAAATTCAAGATCAAACTTCTTCTGAATCCGTAGCCACTGGCAAAGCTACTACTGCGTCATTGATTAATCAAATCACTGATGGTCAAATTCAAGATCAAACCACAGCCGCTGAATCTGTTGCTCCAACTACTGCGTCATTAATAAATCAAATTACTGATGGCCAAATTCAAGATCAAACTGCCGCTGCTGAAACTGCTGCTCCAACCACTGCCTCTTTAATTAACCAAATTGGTGATGGTCAAATTCAAGATCAAACTGCTGCTGCCGAATCTGCTGCTCCAACCACCGCCTCATTAATTAATCAAATTGGTGATGGTCAAATTCAAGATCAAACTGCCGCTGCCGAATCTGCTGCTCCAACCACCGCCTCTTTAATTAACCAAATTACTGATGGTCAAATTCAAGATCAAACTGCCGCTGCTGAGTCTGCTGCTCCAACAACTGCTTCCGTTGTTAATCAAATTACTGATGGTCAAGTTCAAGATCAAACTGCTGCTGCTGAATCTGCTGCTCCAACAACTGCTTCCGCTATTAACCAAATTAGTGATGGTCAAATTCAAGACCAAACTAGTGCTGCTGCTGCAACTACTGTTTCCGGTCAAGCTTCTCAAATTGGTGATGGTCAAGTCCAAGCTACTGGTACTTCATCTTCAAAATCTAGTGACAGTGATGACTATGCCACTACTTGTTCTACAAGTGATTCATTAACTCTTCAATTAAAAGATGGTCAATTAACTGATGCTAAAGGTAGAATTGGTGCAATTGTTGCCAACAGACAATTCCAATTCGATGGTCCTCCACCTCAAGCTGGTACAATCTACGCTGCTGGTTGGTCAATTGTTCCATTATCTTATGAAGAAGATAAAGACACCAAAGAAACCGCTGATGATGGTGATGACAGTAAATCAAAGAGAGAAGATGCTTCAAGTGGTCACAAATTAGCTTTAGGTAAACAAACTACTTTCTACAAATGTTTATCAGGAACTTTCTACAATTTATATGATGAATCTATTGGTGACCAATGTTCTGAAATTGAAATTGAAATCTTAAAGATTGTTGATTGTTAAACTTTTTGATTCATATAAAGTTACTAAACTAAACTATCATGTAATTTAATTTTTGTTTCGTCATTATTTCCATTTCAATTCAAAGCTTCTAAAATTCTTGGTTTTAGTTGTGGCTTTGTTTCATTAAATTTTAATTGTTTCATACATATTTCTTTGTTTCTTTAGCATTAAATGGCTAATTAAATCATATTTTTGCTAGAGCTTTTTGGCTCAAAAAAAAAAAAACTGCTTTTAATAAAGCAGCATTTTTCGGATTTTTACTTATTCTATTACTACTTTATTTGTTCTTCTCGTCATTACTTTTGTTTTTTCTAACACTGCATATTTTGATGTTCTATTACTTGAATATCATCACTTTCCTTAATACACATTTTTAATATAAAATTTTTTAATGTAGTTTCCTCACAAATACACTATTTCCACTCAATTCAAGGGTCAAATGTTCATTTTACAAATGTGTCTGACTTCATTGTAAATTCACTTTTAGTCACAATCAATATGATAAAGTATTCTGCCTGAGTCGTCTTATGACAAGTTCGAATTGAAAGTTCCAATTGATGACAATTGTTTTAACTATTTTACATATAATCTTCAAATGATTAGGTAGCTATTTGTGTACTGTCTTTAACTCTCTAAGCTCGACGGATAGTAGTATTGGTCTTTCCCTCAATTGTTCTTGTATCATGTCACTGATGTATATTACCTTTCTTTAGTTTTCCTATTCATACAGATTGTTTTTGCGGGAAGACTCTGATTATGTAATATGGGCTGCGCAGCATGCAAGAAGTCGCTATCTTTTTTTTTTTTTTGTGTCTTTTTTGTTTCATTAGGATAAAATATGAAGACTTCATTTATGACGCTGAGAAGGTAACTTACACAGTTCCAGCAACTATGACGGCTTCGTCAGTATCATCACGAACTAGCTCTGCTCGGCCAAAAAAGTATCTATGTGATCATGAAGGCTGTACTAAAGCATATTCAAAACCAAGTCTTTTAGAACAACACAAACGGTCTCATACAGGGGATAGACCGTTCAAATGTCCCATCCCGGGATGTGAGAGTTCATTTCTACGTAATGGTCATTTGACCGCTCATCTCGTGTCACACGAATCAAGTGAAGACAAACCTTTCTGTTGTTCAATTTGTAATAAAGGGGTGAACTCGCGTCAGCATTTGAAAAGACATGAAAAAACACATTCAAAATCATTTGTATGTCAATATAAAGATTGCAACGAAGCATTTTATAGACACCCAACTTTGAGGCATCACGTATTATCCGTCCATAAAAAAACGTTGACTTGCCTCAAATGTGATAAAACATTTGTCAAACATGCCAGACTAGCTCAGCATACTATAAAGTTTCATGGAGATTCTCCAGCTTATCAATGTGATTTTCAAGGATGTTTTGGTAATTTCAAGACTTGGTCAGCTCTTCAGCTTCATGTAAAAACGGATCATCCTAAATTAAAATGCCCTATATGTGACAAAGGGTGCGTTGGTAAAAAAGGTTTAAAATCTCATATGAATAGCCATGATGAAGATAAAATGATCAAATTGTGGCATTGTGATTATTGTGATGCAGGTAAGTATCTTAAAAAAGCTGGCTTAATCAAGCATTATCACGAATATCATGATGGAAATATACCTTCAAATTTGCTAAAGCCAAAAGAGAAAAAGCACTTAGAAGATCTTTACAACGAAAATGATCTTACAGTTAATGCGGATAATCTACAAGCTTTGGAAAGGAATGTATTTCAACAGGTTTCATCTGATGATGAAGTTGAAAATGTGTCAACCGAAGAACCCAAAAGATCACAGTCTATAGATAGCTTTACATCAACAATGCAATCAGGAAAAACTTCGATAATTGATATGATTTCATCTAATTATCAACACAAAAAAATATCATGCCCGAAGAGATATTGTGATCGTAAGTTCGCCAAGCAATATGACCTTGACAGGCATCTCAGTTGGCATGTTTCACACTTGAAAAAAATAGATGCCTTTCTACTGTCCTTGGAGAATGAAGAGAAAGAGCTAACGCTCTCGAACAAAAGAAGTATCGGCGATTTGGCCGACAGTGAAAATGGGGACGAAGCTAAACGCGCAAAGGCATTCAAGCAAGAAGTGATTGTCATTAGCGATGGTAGCGATAGTGATGGTAGCGATAGTGATGGTAGCGATATTGACGATAGTGATAGTGAACGGGATCACGATACAGGAAGAAGAAATTTAAAACTAAAGAAGGAAAATAAAACCGGCATCAAACAAGAAACAACCGACTTTGATCGAAATCATGCTGATAATGATATGCTCAATCATGAAGATGAAACGGTAACAATAAAACAAGAAGAATCGAGTTTTAGTGACGAAGATGTTTACGCAAAGGAAGACGAATGCTTTATGAACGAAGATGATGACTATAATAGCGAAACCAGCGTTAATGATAATGACTTTAATGACGATGACAATGTCAATGACAATGAGAATAATGATGATGATTTGGACAAATTGATTGATCTCGAGCTCGAAGTTCTATACAATAAGCCAACCTGAATACTTTTACTATTGATGATAGTTCATTTTAATATATAATACATTTTATATACAATACATTTTTACATAGAATTTTGTACTATACGACTTAATATTTCAGCTTTTTATCGTAGGTTCTACCACTTCCATAATTATCCTGCTTTCTCTTGGCGTCATATCTATGATTACTTCTGTGATTGATATCATTGGCAGCATTCCCACCATCATTCCTTGTTTGCTTTAAATTGAGAGGTGGGGGAGGAGGCGGTAAAGTTGATCTTTGAACGGATCTTGGAGCAGGTGCAGAAGCTGTACTTTGTCTGTTAAAGTTTGATGTGGTCGGTGGTCGTGTTGAGGGTGCTTTTGGAAGTCTTTGGTTAATATATCTACTATTTTGACTACCATAAGCTGGTCTTTCGACATTCCTTCTTTGATTTTCGGTGTAAGTTGTGTCCAGTTTAGTGGATGGCTGGGGTGGTAAGGGCATTCTTGGCTTTGTAGTTGCGGCTTCGTTCAATCCTTGGCTAGCTTGATGGGCAGGTAACTTGGGTGATTCCGTTGATCTTTTGCTAAATTTTGCCTCGTCCAATTTTCCGTTGTCTTTATCCGTGGAAATAGCTTGTTTTGATTCCGAGCCTGGAGAGAAATCTCTGGACCTACTTTCCTTATACTCTCGTTTGGCTTCTAGTAACTTGGCTTTAAGATCAGAAGCTCTATTTTTTTTAGCTATATCAGAAACCTTATCGATTTCTATATCTTTCTCCGTATCTTTCTTGTCCGAAATTTGCTCTTCTTTATCAATAATCAAATCTTCTGATTCAGCCTTGGCGACTTGAGGCAAGTCTTTTTGTTTTTCGTATTTTGAGTAATAATCATGACGATCTTTGGACCCCTCAGAACCTCGTGATTCTGCTCTTTTGGCGGTATTACCCGAGTCTTCATAGCTGAGGGCTGATGCTAACTTCTTTTGCTTGTTACTTTCCTCTTGTTCGAGTCTGACTTTTAATATTTCTTGATTCTTCAACTCCTCAGCTTTTTTGGTTGCATCTCGTTTCTCTTGCTCCACCTTTTTCAATGATTCTTTGACTTCATTTCTCTTAGCGATATGCGCCTCTTTGTCAGACTCAGATAAAGGAATAAAATCCCACAAATGGACCCAGTTTTTTGATCTTGATTTAATGTGACCAATTAACGCACTAGAAGAAAGTTTCAAATCTTCACGACTTTCATTTTTGGCAATATTTTCTATCCAACTAATCACTTTTTCGCAGTGGTCTTCAACTATAGGATATACTCCCAATAAATTTTTCATAAATGTGATAGCATTACGGCGACACATATATTCCTCAACTTCAAAAGCTTTTTCCACGTCATTTAGTATGAACGTATGATAATCAAATAGTCTCAAGCGGTACTCATCATAGTTTAAAGAGTGACTTGTGTCAGTATCAATTACATTAGTTTTATCGAAGACCGATGGCGTTGACATTTCATTCAATGTTTTCAATAAATCAGCAAAGAATAATCCCAAGTTCTCGGCTTCACTTGGAGTTAAGGTGAACAATGTACCAAAAAGAATTTCACTTTTGACTAATACGTCAAATATGCTTATGATTGAAAAATTTAGGGCTTCTAATTCGTGTAATTTGAATATAAATTTAGCAGTGTAAGCAGCATCAAATGGTGAATTGATTGCTCTAGGCAATACACAGAATTGTAAAAAGGACCTAGTTTGTAATTCTATAGCATCAGTTCCCGAGTTGGGGAACCAAACTTTTGATTCTTCCGCCAACCTTTCCATCACTTTAGTATAGTGTTCGACATGAATTTTCAGTTCAGATGGTAAATTTTTCACAAAATCTTCATTTTCCTTTAAATCTTTTTTACTTTTTTCACTTGTAGCTCTTGAAACATCCCGATCTTTTTTGTTGATAGAGATTGCTTCAAGAAGACGCCGTGTGACTGAACGCAATTTCTCTTGTTCACCTGTGTACAAACTTTCGGAAAAATTGATATCATATAGCGACAACTGCCAAAATGTTGTATAAATTTCCGTTGATAAATTTTTCCATGTTTCCTGTGGAAGAGTGCAATAACTTTGCTCCTTTAATTCCTCGAGTACGAGATTCTTTCCTTCGACTTCAGCACTCTTTGAAATACTTTCTTTCAAAAAAGGTCTCCATATTTCATACGCCCATTGTGTCGGAACATTATAATCGCGTACGAATTCCGAAATTGGCAATAGCGGATGTGTCATTTCGAAACCATCACCGAAAAAGCTAACTAGCTGTGTAAATAAATGTAGAAGAGTATCCAAATCCTCGTTTTTATTTGTCAAAACTTTCAAATGCGAATGATCAGAATCAAAAACGACGTAGTCACTTAACTGACAAAGCAAAACCAATACTTCGTTGTTAGCATTTAATTCATCCAAGCATTTTATAAGTATGCTTCCAGACTTGAATCTTTCGAATCTCGAGTCATCTATTGTTTTGTAAACTACCTTTTCTAAAGTTGAGCCACAACTTATCATATTAACCTGTTGTAATGTTAAATTTGTGATTGTTTGAATACCACCCATAGAAATGAAAATCTCTTTAAGGACAATTATATAAGCCGTTTCTTTGCTGGAGAATGACTTTAACAAAAACTTAAGTAAAGTCTTCAAATCAATATAGTTTGGGTAACGCTGGCAAATTTTCCCAATGAAGGAGGCTAAAGATTGAATCCATTGACGATCGTTCAATCCGTCTACTTGTATATTCGATCTACCAGAAGCAGTTAATCTTAATAAAATCGCTAAAACAAGAACATCCCATCCGTATCCATTGAAATACCTTGCTGTTTCAACCACCAATGTGTTTAAATTATCATAACTTTCAATTTGTTGCAAAATAGTTAAAAAGCATGGTAATGGATTTGAAAAACTTATTTTTGCTAATCTTCTCATCATTGGACGGACATTTTCTTTTGACAATCTCTTCAAAACATCCTTTGTAGACTTTTCGGCTTTGCCATACGCCATTTTAATGTGTGGATTGTTTTTAGATAACACTTGATGCATTTCACTGTATAAATTAAATCGTTCTTCCAGAGAAAAGTATTTCAAAATTTCATAAGCCTTATCTACGGCAAATGAATTTTCTTTGATCAAAGGAATCGATGGGTAAATATAATTTCTGAAGTAGTCAAACCAGTGCAGCTTACGCGATTCCGAACTATTTTTATTCAAATCCCATACAGCAATATCGCATATCTTCGTAAATATTTCTAAGTCCTGTGATAATGTTACATCCATGAATTTGAGAAATTCCCTTGATGTTTTAAATAAATCGTCGACAGTTTTCACATCAGGTAGCCTGTCACTCCATTGTGTATAAAAGTAGTGAAATTTTTTCAGACTGAAACTCTTGATAGTCGGCTTGAAGCTAAGAAACTCAGTGCATTGAAAATCTTCATACCTTACAGTGTTAAGAGGTTTGGAAAATGCAACTTTCTTTGCGGTTTGTAATTGACTCAACATGCTAGAGTCAAACGGACTGATTTTATTGTATAAAGGAGCAATCATATGCTCGAACATACGACCCATTAGTTCTGGGACTTCTGTACTGAGATGTACCATGAAAGGATACTCAGTGAGTATGTATATTGAAGGCCAGTATAACCCATTACCTAAGAAAGCCTTCAAAAATTGAAATTTTAGATTAACATGTAACTTTTCTTCGAGGGTAGCAGGTGCACTCTTGACTTGAGATTTCAGATTCGATGAGTTTAAAGTTTTGTTCTCCATTTCCTCATCCGCTAATGGAGCAGCTAAAGCTAAGGCGCTTGCGCTAGCCTTGAATACTTGCGAATCAAGTTCTTTCTTGTAGTCAGCGTGCAAAGTATCCATGTCTTCCTTTTCCGGACGAACATATTTCCAGATTGATCCGAAACTAATAAACCCTTCTTTTAAAAGACATGCGATCAAAATTTTGAATGTTTCTGGTAAGTCTTTATCTTTAGGGTGTTTCAACAACTTCAATCCAATACATTTTGCTGCCGATTCATTACCACCTATAGAAAGATTCTCTATTGAAGATGTGCAATCGCTTTCAGTTTTTGGCCACCATCTTGACTTTCTTAGCAAGGTGATTGCAAAATCATGATTACCAACAAAATTGTTGCTATATATATCCATTAATATGTCAAGAACACGATTGGGATCTAAACTATAGTGTCCAATCGAACTTTCAATAACATTGAGAGCGTAATCTATTTGATAGTTTGTATCTTCACCTTTCAATATAATAAATAATTCGACAATTAGCTTGGAGTAACCTTCTAGTTCCTCATGCAACAAATTATACTTTTTTTGAGTATAAAAATCGTCTCTTTTGCGTGTATTAAGTTGCCTATTCAAAATATCCGATGGAACAATCGAAGCTTTGGCCAAACTTTCGGAATCAATATATTTTGCCAATGTGGAGTATTTTATTATGCTTTGTTTTTTATAAATTTCAAGTAATAAGTCTTGTATGCATTGAGATAAAGGGAATACGTCAAGAACCTGACAAAATATGACAGCATAAGACTCTTCTTTAATAGCTAATGACAAAAAGTTTAGTATAGCTTCTTTGGAAACCTTGTTATCTTCGTATAGAAGAATAAACTCTGTGAAAATTTGTGAGCTAACTTCTTCAACTTGTTCTGAAGTCTGATCAGGAGCCTGTAATAACTGAATCAAACTTTCACAGCCGGATCCCTCGAGCGAATTCACCACCTCATCATTCAAGTAGACATAACTTTCACTCATTGCTATGCTAAGTTTCAACTGATTATGACTCGACAACTGTTCTTGTGTAGCGTACCCTGTTACTTATGATTTTAGTATCTCGATCAAGGCCTTTAAAAAAAAAAGCTAAACGCAAATAAAAATGGTAGTGTGCACACCAATATATATATATCTGCTATATTAGATCTGTATTCATTCTAATTACGTTCAATACTGCTTTCATGAACATTTATATATAGACATTACTCAATATGCCACAGACTCACTACTCTCGATTAAGGAGGTAGCGGTAAGACATGACTAAAAAATACCTGGAAATTCTGGCAAGATGTGAGAAAATTGTTTTCATTAAATTTACTCGTTTTACAGGCTTAAACGCTACCTTTCGAATTCATAATCTAATAACAGCATGGTGTAAAATTACTAGTCAAATATAACAGAGTAGGACTCATAGAGTCATATAGGCTCTTTCTACTATACACGTTGAAGAGTCTTGGCCCGAAATAAAGTTTGAATTTCAAAATTTGCTGCGAGAATTTATAGTAACTAGCTCAAAAGACGAACTAGTTCAACTTATTACACTACGTTAAAGAAAGCGGTAAATGAATGAACTCAGAAAAATGGCAGAAAAGTACTGAATTATTAGTATTATCTCATTGTCAATTCATCGAAGTAAGATTCAGAAGCAGCTATTATCAATTTGCACTCGCTGACTGTACTATAATACTATAAAAATATTTGAGAAACAAATTGACTTGACACTTTGAATAAATTTAGTAACACAATTATAAAGAGCTTTGTGACTGAGGTATTTGCTAAAAAGTTATTTATTGAGAGAAATACAAATCGTTTGATCCTGAGCTCAAATGTGGCCTAGGAATTTCATGAAATGAGTCAAACCACAAAAATGATTGGCTACAAATGAATTGTTTTAAGCATGAAGTGGTATGCTTTGCACGATCCACAATAACCCTGACTCTAGGAATTGGGACTGAGTTTTATGGTAGCTAGTTGGAACTAGTTGTTGTGAAATAAAAGATACCATTGGTCACTTTTCTAATCTTTTTCTATTCTATTCATTGTAACTTGAGATCGAAGTTAGTTAATGGTGAGCTCTTCTTATTTCTTGATTAGTCAACTACGATATTCCAGCTAGTTTACATGTACGTATATATAAGATTGGCAGGCAGCAATAGCGCGGGAGTCACTATGTTGTTTATGCAATTGGGTATGAAGGGTTGAGCAGCCAAAATGGAATGGAAAAAGGCTGCTAAACCATCGGAAAAACTGAAAAAATTAAAATGCGAGATGAATTTCTCTTTTGCCCCACGCTTAAATTTAGCAATGTAACACAAATGCAATTACCTCTGAAATTAGACTGGGGCTAAATGGAGACCCCTTTTCAGCTTTTCTTGAAAATCTATTCGTCTTTTTATCCCAATTGAACTCACAGGCTATTGTAATAAACTGAACTTGAAGATAATGGCTGACAGATCCATTTTACTCAGGTTGTCCAATACCGGTGAGCCTATCAACAATAAATCAGTCCCTTATGGCGTTTTAAGCTTACCAGCAGTTCCATTGCCTAAAAGCTTTAGAAGCGGCGATCCAATTTTCGACTTACAACTTCAATTGAACGCTGCTTCAACGGTTTCTCGTAACGGAACTTTGTTTGTTAATGTTCCTGCCAAAAGTTCTGATAAATTTGACAGACACAAATTTCGAGAAATTCCAATCAAAAGTTCATTTCATAAAGACATTTTGATCAAAATTCCGATTTATAGTGCAGGTCCATACAGTTATTACATTAAGTATAATGACAGTAATGATGAAGAGTCAAAAACTGATACCTTCTACTTCAACGTACCTTCCAGTTTAACCATTGACAACGAATATATCCCTTTCAACTCAATCAATATACAAAGTGTCGTCTCTAAATGGATTGGACCTTTGAAAGACTGGGATGCATTTTTTCTCAAAATATCAAAAAAAGGTTATAATATGGTTCATTTCACTCCTTTACAGGAACGAGGTAGATCTAACTCTCCTTATTCTATTTATGATCAGTTAAGATTAGATCCCGACCTTTTTGATGATAATGAGACCGCTAGAAAATTTATACATGGTGTATTGAATAAGCATAATTTATTGTCAATAACAGATGTCGTTTGGAATCATACAGCGGATAATTCTGATTGGCTTAGGGATTACCCAGATGCTGGTTATAATGCTGAAACCGCTCCTCATTTGAAGGCCGCCATTGAATTAGATAACAAACTACTTGAATTTTCTGACCACTTGTCCGATTTCGATCTTCCAACTGAAATCAAAAGTCAAAATGATTTAAGTGTAGTTTCACAAGGTATAAACGACCACGTATTAGAGCCTTTAAAATTGTGGCAATATTATGTTTTCAATAAATCTGATACCATAAGTCGAATTGAAGCTTACTTCTACGACAAAAATTCAAATGTTTTGCCAATTGACATCCCATCTGATATTGATCCTCAAAATATTAAATCTTTAGCTAAATATGTCTTACGCTTTGCAAATGCCCATGAAAACGTCATTTTAGAAGATAGATATAGTAATGAATTGGAACCAACAAAATTTTTGAGTATATTACTTGCCCTTTTTAGTAATCATGAAATTTCATTTGATCAGATTTCTAGTAAAGCCTCAGAGATCATCGATGAAATAAACTCAGACTTATATGCGGTGTACGATGATGATATCAAGACAATCAAAGGTCAATTAAATGATAGAATTAGATTCATGAGATTAGATGATAACGGACCAAAGTTAGGCAAAATTAACACTACAAATAGATTGACTGAAGCTTACTTTACTAGATTTGAAGGTAAGACTGACAAAAAGCAATGGGCTTTAGCAAATAATGGTTGGATTTGGGGTGGTAATCCATTAGTTGATTTTGCGTCAAACCAATCAAAAGCTTATTTAAGAAGAGAAGTAATAGTATGGAGCGACTGTGTCAAATTAAGATATGGCTCTAAGTATGATGATTCTCCTCATTTGTGGGATCGTATGATCGAGTATACCAAAGATAACGCAAATACATTTGATGGTTTTAGAATTGATAATTGCCATTCAACTCCTTTACATGTTGGTGAGACTTTATTGGATGCAGCAAGATCAGTCAATCCCAACCTATACGTGGTTGCCGAATTGTTTAGCGGATCTGAGGAGATGGATAAAATCTTTGTTGAAAGGTTAGGTCTTAATTCTCTTATAAGAGAAGCCATGCAAGCATGGGATGTTAGTGAATTATCGAGATTAGTTCATAAGCATGGGGGAAGGCCTATCGGCTCTTTAGATTGGCTACCTCTCGATGAATTTGCTTATCCCGCTGACCAAGAGCAGGACATCGGAAACTATGCAGATTCTTCTTCTGAGTTAGCAATTCCCAAAATTCTTTCTAGCCTGGCTCCTCATGCTTTATTCATGGATTGTACTCATGATAATGAAACCCCAGCTCAAAAGCGAACGGTCGAGGACACTTTACCAAATGCCGCTTTAACAGCATTCTGCTCCTCGGCCATCGGCTCGGTATATGGTTATGATGAAGCATACCCAAAACTTCTTGATGTTGTTGGCGAGTCAAGACAATACTCTTTGAATGACACTGGAATTGGAGAAGTAAAACAGAAATTAAATGCGATCAGAAAGTCGCTTGCACTTGAAAGTAAAGACGCTTCCCAGGATCATGAAATGTACATTCATCATGATGGCCAATATATTACTATCCAAAGGTATAATTCAAGAACGGGTGATGGTTGGTATTTGATAGCAAGAACAAAGTTTAACGACTATGAAGGAGATCAAATTTTAGCTCCTCAAGTTTTAAGTGGGACCGAAGTTAAAAGTGAATTTACTTACACCTTGAAGAAGATTGGTGAATTTAAGCCTGATGAAAAATGGCTAACTGGAATTCCTGTAGAAGTTGATGAGATCGAAACACCAACTATCGAAATCAATGATGAAAAAGAGTCAATTATCAAAGTTTCTGGTTCATTTGTCCCGGGATCAATCGCAGTCTTTTCAACCAAGATTCCAAATGTTGATGTTTCATTAGATGAGTACGCTAAGACGGGGGCTATTGAAGCTTCAAAGACCCTTACCTTATATGACTTGAATGCTCTTTTATACCGCTGTGAGTCAGAAGAGCGTGATGCTAGTGCTGGTCAAGATGGTGTATACAATATTCCTAAAGTAGGAACTTTGGTCTATGCTGGTTTAGAAGGATGGATTCTGGTTATGAAAAAAGTTATTTGGGAAAATGATTTAGGTTCTCCTTTCTGTGATCATTTGAGAGCAGGTGAATGGGCATTGGATTATGTTATTAACAGGTTGAATAAGTACGTCGCCCATTCAAAGACTTTAGGCACATTTTTGGTTTGGTTTAAGTCAAGAATTGATGCAATCAGAATTGTCCCATACTTTTTAAGACCTCATTACTTTGCATTGGTAATTGGTGCTGCTTATGAAGCTGCAAGATTTAGAATATTGAGACAATTTGACGATAACATCAAAGGATCTACAAATTTTGTTCAAAGCTTGGCTTTAACTTCTGTTCAAATGACCGGCTATATGAATAATACTTCTTTGACACCCAAAGATAATGTTGCTTGTTTGGCAGCTGGATTGCCTCATTTCAGTAATGATTATATGAGGTGTTGGGGAAGGGACGTATTCATTTCATTTAGAGGGTTGTTAATCGTGACTGGAAGGTACGAAGATGCTAAACAACATATATTAGGATTTGCTCAAACATTGAAGCACGGTTTAATTCCTAATTTATTGGATGCTGGTAGGAACCCACGTTATAACGCACGCGATGCTGCTTGGTTCTTTATTCAAGGTATTCAAGAATATGTTACACACGTACCAGAAGGATACAAGATATTAGATGAAAAAGTCAAGAGAAGATTTCCATTGGATGATAGGTATATAACTTGGGATAGCGAAGAAGCTTTTAGTTATGAAACATCTATCAGAGATATTATTTATGAAATATTATCTCGTCATGCTAAAGGTATCAAGTATCGTGAAGCTAATGCTGGACCAAATCTTGATTCACAAATGCAAGACGAAGGATTCAATGTTGAAGTTTATATTGATTGGAATACTGGTCTTGTTCATGGAGGTTCACAATTTAACTGTGGGACTTGGCAAGATAAGATGGGTGAAAGTGAAAAAGCAGGTTCCAAAGGAGTTCCGGGAACACCTCGTGATGGAGCAGCAATTGAATTACAGGGATTATTGAAAAGCAGTTTAAGGTTCGTCAATAAATTAAATAAAGACAAATTGTTTGATTATACGGAAGTTGAAAAATCAGATGGATCCAAAATATCACTCAAAGATTGGGAATCTTTAGTACAGAATAATTTCGAAAAATGTTTTTATGTTCCAATCGATCCTTACGAAGATCATAAATATGAAATAAACCCATCGCTTGTTAATAGAAGAGGTATCTATAAAGATTTATATCAAAGTGGTAAAGCATATGAAGACTATCAATTGAGAGCAAATTTTCCAATTGCGATGTGTGTTGCACCCGAGTTGTTTACAATCTCCAACGCAGTTGGAGCTATCAACTTAGCTGATAAGGTTATCAGAGGTCCAATTGGTATGAGAACTTTGGACCCGTCGGATTGGAACTATAGACCATACTACAACAATGGAATAGACAATGACGATTTTGCTACATCAAAAGGAAGAAATTATCACCAAGGACCTGAATGGGTTTGGCAAATTGGATATTTTTTCAGAGCCTTCTTGTATTTCAATCACGTTGAAAGTAAAGGAGCTTCTGCACCATCTATTACGATTTTAACTGCTCTCAATGAAAGATTACAGGGTCACATAAAATGGATTAAAGAAAGTCCTTGGGCTGGTTTAACCGAGTTGACCAATAAAGATGGTGAGTTTTGCCATGATTCAAGTCCTACTCAAGCATGGAGTAGCTCTTGTTTATTAGATTTGTATTTTGATTTATGGAAAGATGAACATTACCACAAGTGAATTGATTCATGCCATAAACCTTGTTTGATACAAAAACGATCATGAATTTTCCATAAATAAAATGATTCGCTTTATTTCTCTATATTTTTAAAATTAATATACATTTATAAATCTTTATTTCACGTATCGAATTTTCCGCTTCAAAGAGATTGCTTATAAACCTTTCAATTTATGAGTAGTTAAAGTTGAACACACGGAATTTTGTTCAAAGTTCATTATCGCATGCAGCATGCTTTTGTGTGGTGAGGAATGCCAAAGCCGATTTTATCATGTGAGCGTACTATAACCACACAAAGACGGTGAACAGTGGTTCACACTGATAGAACAAAATTTAGCCAGTAATCGAATTTATGAGACAGAACGACAAATATATATAGGCATGAACAATTAGTTCATCTTTCTGTACCAAGTATATTTCTGGTTTTTGAGATGAACACGATTGGTGTAACTACTAAAGTCCGGGAAAGTAGCTACATAGCTGCGAGGGGTACTAATTAACCGTGTGTATACAAGGATGCAATGTCAATAACTCCACCAAAGTAAGATTTCACAATCAATTGTTTCAATTTTAGCAGTTTTGTATCTCGACGAAGAGGAGGAGAACCGGATGTGGCAAGCCGCACAATTTTCGGGTATTGAGATTTGACTTAGACATATAAATATCAATGCATATAATTGAGTTCGAACTCTAGTAGACTGATAATTTATTTTTATATATATGCCAATGATGTTATCAAGATATGCATATAACAGAGCTTCATTGAATGCTGCTCGAATTCTCAATCGTAGTAGAGCTACCTTGAGATTCAATTCCACCGCTGCAAATTTATTGAAATTAAATTCGACAGTTACCAGTTACCCCACAAATCATCAAGAAAATGAAGAACCTTATTTAACTCCCAGCTTTTACAATAATGAATTCATTAAATCTGAATCAACTACATGGTTTGATATTCATGATCCTGCTACAAATCAAGTAATTCTGAAAGTCCCTCAATCAACTGCCAAAGAGTTGGATGAAGCGGTTGAATCTGCTGAAGAAGCTTTTCATATTTGGAAAAATTACTCGATTATAAGAAGACAAGGTATTGCTTTTAAATTTGTAGAGTTATTAAAGCTTAATCTGGATAGACTTGCTTCGATGATTGTGTTGGAGCAAGGTAAAACTTTTCCTGATGCAAAAGGTGATGTTTTAAGAGGTTTACAAGTTGCGGAACAAGCTTGTAATATCACCAATGATTTACAAGCCGTATCTCTTGAAGTTGCCAAGGATATGGAAACTAAGATGGTAAGAGAACCTTTGGGTGTTATTGGATCAATTTGTCCATTTAATTTCCCTGCCATGGTTCCATTATGGGCATTACCATTAGTATTAGTAACCGGTAATACTACCGTCATTAAACCATCCGAAAGAGTACCTGGTGCGGCTATGATTATTGCTCAATTAGCGGCGGAAGCTGGTGTTCCTCCTGGTGTTGTGAATATCGTTCATGGTAAACATGATACCGTCAACAAAATTATTGAAGATCCAAGAATCAAAGCCATCACTTTTGTTGGAGGTGATAAAGCCGGTAAATACATTCATGAAAAGGGAACTGCTTTGGGTAAAAGAGTTCAAGCAAATCTCGGTGCTAAAAATCATTTAGTTGTTTTACCAGATGCTAATAAAAATCAATTCATTAATGCTGTTATTGGTGCTGCCTTTGGAGCTGCAGGCCAAAGATGTATGGCAATTTCCGTATTGGTTACTGTTGGTAAAAAGACCAATGAGTGGGTTCAAGAAATCGCCAAGGATGCTGCTAATTTAAATGTTGGTAGTGGGTTTGATCCAAATTCAGACTTGGGTCCGTTAATTAATCCTACATCTTTAACACGCGCAAAAGATATCATTGACGAGTCGGTTAAACAAGGTGCTAAACTTTTACTCGACGGAACAGATTTCATTCCAAGTAATCCAAAATTCAAAAATGGTAATTTCTTAGGTCCAACTATTTTAACTGAATGTAAACCAGGTGTCAAAGCTTATGATGAAGAAATTTTTGCTCCTGTTTTATCAGTCGTGAATGTTGAAACTTTAGATGAAGCAATTGAATTGATAAACTCAAATAAGTATGGTAATGGTGTTTCATTGTTTACATCTTCTGGTGGTGCTGCTCATAAATTTAATAAGGAAATTAATTGTGGTCAAGTTGGTATTAATATTCCAATTCCTGTTCCTTTACCAATGTTTTCATTTACTGGTAATAAAGGATCATTCTTGGGTGATTTGAATTTCTATGGTAAAGCAGGTATCACTTTCTTAACTCAAGCAAAAACAATTACATCTTTATGGAAATCTGATAACGTTGAAGAAATATTGAAACCATCCACTTCAATGCCAACTCAACAATAAGTGTTAATTTAAACGCAAATCAAAAGTATATGTTTATATGTCTATATATTGAACAAAAATTATATGTCAGTGAAGATTGTAGAGTAATAAATCTTTGATTAACAGATCAAGCTGAAAATATTTGTAACAAGCAACGAAGAAAAAAAAAAAATAATGAAGGATGCGAGGTTCGAACTCGCGCGGACAACTGTCCAGCAGATCTTAAGTCTGCCGCCTTAGACCACTCGGCCAACCCTCCATTTGATAACAATTAAAGTCTTATGTTTGAGTAGCTTGTATCAAGCTCCAGTAAGTTTTAGATATATTCTCCCGGCTAAAAAAAAACCGGCTTTTTCATTTAATTCTAATATAGGGATTTTTGCAGCCTTTTCTCACCACTCATCAACGGTATATAGTTAATTTTTACTTTAATATATATTCCAGATGGCAAAAAAAGAAAAACCCGCCATTTAACGGTATATATTTAATTTATAGTTAAATATATATTCAAGACAGTGAAAAAAAAAACAACTAATTATTGTAACAAGCAAACAAGCTCTAAGGATTATAGTCGCAATTATTGATATTTTTTGACGAAAACAAAGCATACTTCAGGTATGGTTTAGCTCTAAAGCAGTTTGGATAAGTTCAATTAACTTTCACGTGCAAATGATGCCTGGCTGGGAGTTTTCCTCGTTGAGTATATACCCAATGGGCTGGGTCACAAGGAAGGAATTATTCAAATTTAATCAAGAACACAGCGAATAGTAATTATCATGAGTGTACGTAATGAGGTAACAGTCACTAATTTTATTTCATAGATGAATGTTTTGAAAATACAGTATGAAATTCGTATACTCAATGGGAATATTTGAGTTTGTGCTTTATGTATTCATCGACTTTGCCTTTTAGCTTAATTGGAACTAGGATTTCCAACATCACTTGAAAATTTTGCTGATGAAACCCCTAGATGAAGGATTTTCTTTTTTATGTTTCACTCAATTTTGACTAATTTTTGAAGAAATTTAAATTTTTTTTCAGAAATAGCCTTCACAATCAGACACTAACTACCTCTTTCAAACGGTCAAGTAAAATAGGAGATCGTAAAAAGTAAATCACTTTAATAATGGCAAGTAACAGTCTCGAGTTAAACAGAATCATCAAAGCTAATGGCTACACTTTATGCTAAATTGACCGCTATTATTTATGTGAGAGAACCATCACATATTGAGGTTCAATGTCTGAGTATGTATGCATGTAGTATCAGTTTATATAAAGTTTCGCAAGGTATGATTTCTCTTCTATATTCTACATTGATTTGACATCAAAATAATAATAGCTTATACTCTTGATTTTTTTTTTTTGTTTTTGCAGCCCTTTCACATTCGCTATTTATAACATTCATATATATAATTATAGTAAATACTCGTCTACCTAAATAGTGACCCATCGAGTGAACATAGAATATATGCTATTGCCTAAAATTTTTCACAAAAATTCGTCAAATGATTTTTTATAATAATCAAAAATATTCACATATTTTGAAAAAAAACTAGACAAATATGCATGAATTTACCTATGTCATAGAATGTTGAAAGTTCTATAAAGAGACTTGTAAATAAAGAAAGAAGCAGTCTTTTCTTAATTCAAAAGTCCCACGAGAGGAATCAACTAGATTTTGAGAACAAATTATATTTCAGTCCACAATACCTTTATGATATCGCCAAAAATTACGACTACGTTTCAAAGCTCGTTTTCATAAAAATTAGTGATTGAATTATTAACCATGTATGAAAAGATGTGAATCTCTTAAATAATGAGAAGTTGAAATAAATAAGTATCAAAGCGGCATGATCAGATTAACACTTTCAATTATCAGATAATACAGCAGTATGGCTGAAATCAATTTTTGCTTGATCAGGAACAATAGACTTAACTTTCCCAGTATAAAGATGACTTAAGACATTATCCACGACCCATTCCTCCATATTTCGAATTGCTTCGGAGGAGTGAGTTCCCATATGGGGTAAACTTACAACATTAGGTAAATCAGCCAACTCTTGAGAGAGTTCTGGTTCAAATTCAAAAACATCAGAACCAAAAGCGCCAACTTTACCACTTTTCAATTTTTCCAATAAATCAGACTCGTCCACAACAGGGCCTCTTGCAGTGTTTATAAGAACAACGCCATCTTTCATCTTATTCATAGTTTCACCGTCAATCAAATGATGCGTGTTTTTGTTTAATGGTACACTAATGAATAAAATATCACTTTCTTTTAATAATTGTTCAAATGAAACATAATCCACCCCTTCAGATAAATCTGGACTAAGTTTGGAACGATTGTGATAAATGTATTTTGCAAACCCAAAAGGTTCAAGACGATCTCTTATAGCCCTACCAATACCACCCATACCTAAAATACCAACAACTTTACCTTCAGGTTCATGACCTAATTTTGCACCGGCGCATTTTCCGCCTTTAGGCCATTTTCCTTGAACTAATAAATCATGTCCTTCCTGGAAGTTTCTTAGAGCAGCCAAAGTTAAATAAACGGCGGTAGTTGCAGTTGGCCCTTCCACTGGTTCTGTGACATTTGATAACTGAATACCTCTGTCAGTTAAAGGTTCGGGATCAACTTGATCATAACCAGCACCACAATGAGAAATAACTTTAAGAGATTGGGGTAAATGACTTACTAGTTCTTCATCAAATCTACCAGTTTGAGCACCACTTTGGAAAGTACGAGTTATAGCAGTTACGTCACTATACTTTGTTTTCAAATCATGGAAAAATTCTGATCTTGATTGTGAAGTACCTTGAACTACCTCAACTTTTGACTCAAGTTCAGACCATTTTTTTTGGGCAAAAGCAACATCACCAAGTCTTAACACTTTTGGTTTTGTGGATGAGGAAAATGAAGCAGATGTCATCTTTAAATTTCGAATTATTTTATTTGAATACTTTTGTCTTATTATGTTATATCTTGAATTAGAAAATTGGCTATATCTCATGAACGTCAGATATGCTGCTTTATATTGAATTTAATAGCTGACAATGAAAAGACACAGGTTGGAAGAAAAACCGAATTTTCGCTAATATATGACTCTGGTCAATCAATGGATCTGAAAATACAAAAATATCAAAGAACCTCTCGTGTTTATATACTTATTTTAGATAAGATAAAATAATATGCGGATTAAATCTCCAATTATAGTGGAGTGCGAATATTTAAAGTGTGGTGGGGGGTCTTCATCACGAATAATATTCTGATATTTGACTCTTACGAACGCTTCGAGGACGTGGACTTCTCCGAAAATATAAAATTGAGGCCGTCAGCTGCTTCTTATGGAATAATTACAGCCTTATCATTCTTCTATGAAATATGCCAGTCATGATTCAGTGAACGAACAAGATAGTTAATACTCAGATTTACACTGTTGAGTCTTACAGTTTTACAGTATGGCGAATTTAAAGCTGGATTGCAAAACCTGATCATATCGCTCCCCCCCCACAATGTAATCTTACGTCAGCCGTGGAGGAGTATCGCGTGCCCCTATTCTACCCCCACGGTCTTTCAGTTTACACTCTTCCCCCAAATTCCACTACCCCCAATACCGCTAGAGAGCTTTAGTAGCAAAAAGCGTGGAGGGTCGCATTTGAAAGCTTTACAAGTAATATAAAGCACTGTAATTTGTGTATATGTTTATCGACTATATATTATTTAAGTCTAAATTCTTTGTGTTTTTACTTTTTGTTTCAAAACAGGGTATGGAAGAATGTCAGAGATTGAAAAGAAATCAGATAATAAGATTTGAACCACGATATTTGAAATCTGAAGATGGTTTTTTAGAAGACGCTTTGAATTCTTCAATTGGTTCTCTCGTTGGGAATCCATCGAAGGATTTAGCATATGTTGCAACTGAGTGAGAAATCAATTTGGTATTGATTACCCAAGCTTCATAATCTGGATTGTCTAAATTATCACATAATGCATGATAACAAGGATCAAACCATTCACCGACAACACCTCCAAATTTTTCTTTACTTTGAACGGACTTGATTCCTTCTGCACCAGTGGCAATACCACCTGCTGGAATACCGGTATCAATGAAACCAACATAGTCTGATCTACCATCAAATGGAATAAGTGTATAGTTCAAATTATTTTCCACATACCAATCAACATATAAGTCCTTCAAGTTACCTGAACCATTTGGATGATCTTCATTGTTGGCATCATAAACTTCATATTCATAATTTGGAGAAGCCATCATATCATAATCCATAAATAATCTTACTTTTGAATTTTCTTTCTCTGATAATGAATTGGCATATGCATAAGATCCTAATAAACCTTCTTCTTCTGCTGCCCACCATGCAAATCTTACGGCATTATTAACTTTAAAATTTGTCAAAGCCTTAGCAACATCTAATAAAGAAATGGTACCAGATCCATCATCGTTGATACCAGGTCCTGCAGCAACTGAATCTGAATGAGCACCTAATGAAACAACGTTATTATGATCCCCATGAACGGTTTCAGCAATGACGTTAAGAGTGGTTATATTTTTTATGTAAGCATCCACGAATAAAGTGACTTCAAATTGATAATTAGGATCTTTGGATAATCTGTTGATATAGGCTTTAGCATCCTTTTCAGAGATTGAAACTGTTGGTACTTCATCTCCTGTTGGTGTACCTAATGTACCATGTAATGGACCTTCTGAATCATATATGATTGCACCTAAAGCACCACTTTTACCTGCGTTTATTGACTTATCGCCAAAAGCACATTCACCTCTTTTAATCAATACTATATTATCTTTTGTTAAATCTTCTGGAAAATCTTCTAAACTACAACCAAATTTATCAGCAAGTACCAAGGAACCATGAACAGGGGCTAAATTTGGGGTTGGAGGTGTTAAAGACAAAGCTTGTAAAGATTTTGGTTCAATACCATCAATAAGTAATGAGTATGAATTGACTTTACCGTCAACTGCATGAAATTTTTGAGTTGAAACTTTATAATAACCCTTTAACTTTCTGATTTCTTTGAGAATGTACCCAATTGTACCCCAATGACCAGCAGAGCCAATGACACGGGTTGGATGACCGTATTCAGAAATTGAGTCTGTTGAAATGTTGAATAAAGTTTCTGCTCTTGTTCTCAAGGTTGAAGCATTAACTAAGCTTTGTAAATCTTCGGTATTGACTTCAGGTAATTTATCAAATATTTTCTTAGGAATCACAGCATCATCAAAAATTTCAGGATATTCTGGGACTTTGTTGTCCTTATAGCTTGGTGAGACTAATGGAACTGGATGGAAACCAAGATCTTGGTCATCATTTTGTCCAAAATTTGGTAAATTCAACGACAATAATGGTTGTTGGTATGAGTTAAGAGAAAGTGGAATAGCATTGATGGCGGTCAATATAGCTAAAGACGTAGCTACACTAAAAGAAGCTATTTTCATAATGATTTATGGTTCAATGCTACGATAACTTCAAGTCAATTGAGTTCACCTGAAATATGGGAATTCATCCTCTTTATATTCCGCCTTTGAAATTCTCAGGTCGTATGATCGAATGGAGCATTGTGACACAAAAATCAAATTACATACCGAAAAAATAATTGTTTCTTTTTGGCATAGAAATAGCTGTTTTCGCAATAAAATAAAACAGCCGGTACAGTTCATTTTGCAAAATGCTTCTTTGATGCCACCTCGTATATGTTTATTACGTATGCACCGAAAGATAAGGCGAACAACACATGGTAGAGCGATAAGTTCAGGTTTACAAAACTAATTTGGTTCACTTTTATGTCATTAATTCATGAGAAGTTAAACATAAATAAATGTAATAGTGGTTGAGTGTTAGTGCGTGGTATTTAAAGATATTCTATAATTCTATACATTGTGAATTGAAACCATTGCTCTTCATTATAGAAAGCATATATATTCGAGTAAAACATATCAAACTTAGCCTCTTCTCCTTTTGGATGATTTCTTCTGTCTAGGCTTTTCTTGATTTTGGCCAAATCCACCGAACCCCCCATTACCACCGAACCCACCAAATCCACCATTACCACCACCTCCTTGACCATTCATGAAGTTCCTTAAAAAGTCATTACTACTGAATTTAAACCCTCCGCTATTTCCTTGATGACGGTACGTTTGTTGACTTCCATGATGACCTGGTGGTGGACCTTGTTGTCCGCTTAATGGATCATTTGGATCATCTCCTCTGTCGTATCTTTCTCTTAATTCTGAACTAGATAACACTTCATATGCTTGATTGATTTCTTGCATTTTATTTTCAATTTGTTCAGGTGTTAAATCATTACCTTTATATTTATCAGGATGATATTTCAAGGTTTGAGTTCTATGTGCTTTTTTGATGGTTTTATCATCCGCATCTCTTGATATATCAAGAACTTTGTAGTAATCATTTTTAGGTTTTTGTGGGTTGTGATGGTGTCTTTGACGTTGCTGTTGCTGTTGCTGTTGACGATGCTGTTGTTGACGATGCTGTTGTTGACGTTGCTGCTGCTGCTGTTGCTGTTGCTGTTGAAACTTTTCAACTACTTGTTGACGCTCTAGGAACATTTTTGTTGATTTGACATTATTATTAAACTTATTTAATTTTTCGATAGCTTTGTTATATTTTTTAGATTTCAATAATCCATCAATTTCCGGTATGTGTATAGGGAAAAACTGATCGTCTTGTATATTTGATTTACAAAACTTCATACCTTCGTTGTAATTTTTTGTTCTCATGTATGACTCACAAGCAAATTTTTTCAAATCTTGAACGAAAGTAAAATCTTTAACTAATTTATCATCGTTAAACTCAGATTTCGAGAATTGAGTTGATTTATAAATGAGATAATCATAATTATTATGTATTCCATTCCAAAGTGGTAAGTTTTGTTTTTCAGATCTCGATATTTTCAAATCATCTTTAAATAAAAATTGATTGACATAATCCCAATTAATTAAATTTATTTCGTTTTCATTGATTTGACTCGACTCTTGTTGTACCTGATCATTCGTATTAATATAACTTTGAAAAATCGAATAGGTTTCCAAGCTTTCAAGAATTTTTTGAAATTTTACATAATGTTTTGAAATTTCTCCGCAATTTTTATCATCATTATTTATCCTCAAACAATTCTTGATACGACTCCAACTTGGCTTAAAGTTACATTGACAGTATAGTAAGTATTGGGATATTCCACTATATAATTCAACATTATTGACTGGATTCAATTTAATGAGTTTTTCCATACTTATAATGATTTGTCTAATATTATCATTTAAATTTTCATTTCCCAATTTGATTTTTTCTTTATTGCATTTCAAATTATATTCATATAATATTGGATTCGATGGACTTACTGGAAGTAATACATCGTTGATTATTTTCAAGCATTCATCAGCTGATTCGTTAGTGATAGATTTTGAAGTAAGAATGCTATCAATTTTGTGATATTCACTTTCCCAAAGTTGAATATTCTTTAGTATTGCTTGATGTTCATTTTCATTTCCATTAAATATCGATTTCAAAGTTTTAAAATCTCCTCGTTCTAGTAATAGTTCGATCAATTTTTTTTGTGCTGGTTTAATCAGTGAATCAATTTTTAAGACTTTTGTTAGATCTTCAATTGCTAATTTTATTTTATTTAAATTGATTTCAATTAATGCTTTTTTGAAATAAACTTGTGACAAATGATCTTTTGTTAAAGTTGAATCATGATCATTTATTTCGATATCTTTGATTAAAGATTCATATTGCTCAAGAACATTAGAAGTTGGTCCTTCACTTGAAAAAAGTGAGTGAGTTGATTGTATTCGATTTAATATTGATTGTGGAACATCATTTTCAGCACCAAGAACTAGATTAGCAATTGGTAGTAGCAATGGCAATATTATTAACTGTGGTTTCATTGATAGAAGAGATTGGCTAGCTTTGTTTTTTTAAAATGGAGATAATTATAGTTATTCAGTTTTTCACTTATGTTCCATATTAATATTTTTCAACTGCTAATACATTTTGCTTTCGTGTCTGTTTGCGTGTCTGTTTCTCACACAATAGAATCTACGAGAAAAACGTTAAAACCCCAGTACACCAAATCAAATACAATCTGTGAATTACACAGAACAATTAATCTTCTTCTACTTTTAGTTTAATCATTCTTTTTATTGAAATATATATATGCGTATCAATATCAACTATTTAAATAATTTTGCTAACGAAACGGCACCTTCATCGTTCTTATTCATTACTTTTGCGACTGCTAATTCGAAATCTTCTTGAGTGACGTGAATTCTTCTTTCTCTTAAAGCATACATACCAGCTTCGGTACAAACACCTTTTACATCTGCACCTGAACAACCATTCATTTTTTCAGCAATTTTTCTCAAATTTATACCTCTAGTCAAATTCATTGATCTTGAATGGATTTTTAGAATATCGGTTCTTGCAGTTATTGTTGGAGCTGGGAATTCTATTTTTCTATCAATTCTACCAGGTCTTAATAATGCCGGATCTAAAATATCCAATCTGTTTGTTGCCATGATAATTTTGATATCTTTTGAGCTTTCAAATCCATCCAATTGATTTAATAATTCCAACATTGTTCTTTGAACTTCACTATCACCACCCGATGAACCTTCAACTCTTGATGAACCAATTGAATCAATTTCATCCATGAAAATGATTGATGGTGCATGTTCTCTTGCCATTATGAATAATTCTCTAACCATTCTTGAACCTTCACCGATATATTTTTGAACCAATTCGGATCCACTTACTCTTATAAATTTACACTCTGTATGATGAGCAACTGATCTTGCCAATAATGTTTTACCAGTACCCGGTGGACCATATAATATAACCCCCTTAGGTTGAGCAATACCCAAACTTTCGAATAATTCGGGATGTTTGACGGGTAATTCAATAACCTCTTTGATTTCTTTAATTTGTTTATCTAATCCACCAACCATATCATAAGTGGAGTCAGGGACTTTTTCAACCATCATAAGAGAAACTAAAGGATCGATTTTGTTTGGTAATATTTTATGCAAATCATAAGAATCAGCTTTCAAACAAACTCTTAATGAAGGAGTTAATTTTTTGATATCAATGTCTTTTGAAATATTGACAATATATTTACCTTCAGGATGAATCTTAACCAAAACTTTTTTCAATCCCATGACTTTAACAACTTCACCAACATAAGAGCCAGGTTCTTGTAATAATCTTAACTCATCCTTCAATTGTCTGACTTTGCTATTTAATTTATTACGTTGAGCTTCTAATCTCCTTAAATTTTGAGTTGTAGATTGAATTTTTATTTCTGTATCTTGTATTTGTTGTTCGAAATATGGCTTTATACCACCTTCATGGACGTAAGGTCTTTCAAGAGTGGCAACTGTCATTACTATACTATTATGTGTGAATGTATTGAAGAGATTATGGAAGGCAACAGAATATAAACAAAATCAAATACCAAATACTTAATTCATTAATTGATTGCTTGTAATCATTATACGCTTGGGTTTTGCCTTCCGATATTGGTCTCAATTTGAAGTTTTGGTAGCCTTTACAATTTTTGGCCAAACACACACGACCGCCCCATACAAATAAAAACATTAAATGTTATACAGAATACACAGAACACTACATAGTCCCCATTACAAATTTCAACACTTCAATGAAGCTTATATCGAAATTTCAAAGCATACTATTGTTGATAGTGATAATAACAGTGGTTAACGCGACCAATCAACAGTACTGTCGATGCGAGTGCAATGGCAATTACAAAATTCAAAGTATTGATAAATGTGGGTTGTGCACCATTGAATATTGTGTGGAATTAGATTCCAAACTATGTGACACAGATTCACCTAACACCAAGGCCGCTACGGATCAAGAAGACAAACAGAACATCATCATCAGCTGTTACTCCATCGAGTCCAAGAAGGAACAGTTGATCATATATGCTTTTGTATTAGTAGTGTTTATTCTTTGTATATATAGTCTTTTTTTCAAGCGGTAAGACTTTAATTTATAGTACTTTATGATACAGCATATCATCAATTCAAAGTTTTCATTAGATTTCTATACAATATAAATTGTAGTCTATCATTTTGACTTAACTCTAAATGTGACATCATATCTTGTTTTACTTTGTCTTCTCTTCCATTCAGATTGTGTTTTGATCAAAGACTCATCTATATATTCTCTTTGCTTGCTAATTGAACCTTAACACCGTTCAACAATCTACAACCCGTCTCTCATTAAGTTTAGTTTGATCCAACTAACAAAAATTTTCACCTAGTCAAATTTCTATACCATTCTACTCTTACTTCCTCTTCATATACTTTTTATTTCCCCTCTATACTGTAAGTAAGATCACTTATAGATTATATATCATTCTGAAAATTCACTCTATTCGAAGGTCAAATTTAAGTAAGCCCGAAAAACAAAAAAAAAAAAAATTCATAGTAAAAAAATTTATCTGACCAAAAAAAAACTCACTAAAAAATTTTTTGTACGATTTTTTTTTTTGAAATTTTTGATTTTGATTTTGAATTTTTTTTTTTTTTCGTTTTATTGGAAGCATACACTTTTCTTTCTTATTTCATTACAATACAAATTACAAACTATCCTGATTTTGTAATCCATTTGTAATTGTAATTAATCTCATAATCAATAGGATTAATACACAATTCAAACATAGTCCTTATCGTATCAATTAATTGCTGATACCATAAACTCAAAGTTTTTTCTTGCTTTTTTTTTTCTTTGATCTTTTTTACAAGAAAATTTCTGAAAACTAATTTTGAAGAAGATAACGCTTGAAGTAGAATAAAGACTTTCAAACTAAGAAAAATCAGTTCGTCTAGTTATTCAAGGAAAATCAATAGTTCATCAAAATGACAAATAAACCAGAGTCATCTCCTGCTGTTTCTTCTGGTAACGATAGTACCCCCACCCCTACCCCCTCCAACACCAACAGTGCTGCTTCAAACCAATCTGAAAATGCTACTCCAAATGCTTCTAATCAAGATTTAGCTCCAGAGTCTCAAACCCAATCTCAACAACAACAACAACCACAACATCAACAACAGCATCAATACCATAATAATAATAATAGTCATAATTATAACCCAAGTTATAATAACGGCCACGCCAATTATAATAATCACAACAATAAACCATATAAGCACTATAATAATAATAATAACACCAATACCGGCGGTAACAGACAGCACTTTAATAGACAAGGTAGTTATAACAACTCGAGTAATTCTACTCCAAACTCAAATAATAACCGTAAGAATTTTAATAATAATCATGGCAATAATCAAAAATTAAATCATAACGCTAGTAACAATGCACAATACTCAAGCTATAATTCTTTTGCTCCAAATCAGTATACTGCTCCATATTTTTACCAATATCCATACTCTTATCAAGGTTTAGTTCCTGGTATGTCTCCTGTGCCAACTAATACCGCTGCTGCTGGCTTTCCTCCTCAAAATTACAGTCCATTACCAACCAATCCAATTCCGATCACTGCTCCTGGTTCTATCTCAGGTACTGCTTCTGGTAGTCCGATCACAAGCGTTGGTCAATTGCCAAATTCTTCGATAAATAATACAAATAAGGTTAGAATTACTGATAAAGAAGGAAGATATATTGATTTAGATGAAAAGAAAAAATTAAGTAACGCCTCAAATACTCCAATTTCAACACCCGCTCAAATTGCTACTTCTCCTTCAAAGTCTTCAATCAATTATAGTCCAATAACTAGTAATATTCCAGCTACTCCAAAAACTGTTGGTGTTAGTGATTCAGCTAAATCTTCTGTAAATGCTCCTGCTAATGTACCTGCTACTCCAAAAATTTCTGCCGTTGCTGAAGAGTTTAAAAGAAAAATTTTAGAAAAAGCTAAACTCAATGCTCAAAAAGCTTCATCCTCTGCTACTTCATCTACTGCAGCTGCATCTACCGAAAGTAAAAAAGCTGAAGTTGAAGAACCAAAAGCTGAAGAACAAAAAGTTGAAGAACCAAAAGCTGAAGAACCAAAAGTTGAAGAACCAAAAGTTGAAGAACCAAAAGTTGAAGAACCAAAAGTTGAAGAACCAAAAGTTGAAGAACCAAAAGTTGAGGAACCAAAAGTTGAGGAACCAAAAGTTGAGAAACCAAAAGTTGAAGAACCAAAAGTTGAAGAACCAAAAGTTGAAGAACCAAAAGTTGAAGAATCAAAAGTTGAAGAACCAAAAGTTGAAGAATCAAAAGTTGAAGAACCAAAAGTTGAAGAACCAAAATCTGAAGTTGCAAAAGAAATCGAAGAGCTTAAAGCCACTACTCCTCTCCCAACCACTGCTCCTGTACCAGCTCCAAATTCTGAATCTATTACAACCGCCACACCAGCTAATGTTGAAATTAAAGAATTTGAATCTTCTAATGAAACTGCTTCAACAAATGAGGATTTAATCAACGAAGAAAATTCTGTACCAAAGGAAGAACTAGAATCATCATCAGAAGCATCTCCTTCACATGTTGAAAGTGAACAAGATGAATCATTGACTGAAGCTAACGCTCCAGAACCTTTCAATCTTTCACAATTTTTTGAAAAATTATCAGTTGCAAATGAAATTGAAGATCCATTTTCATTTGATTATCCATATCCTTATGTTCATGTTGACGCAAGATGGAAGGCTGGAAATAAAAAATTCAGATATGATCCTCAATTTTTATTACAATTTCAAGAAAATGTTCAATACCCAGTTGATGAAACTTGGAAATCCAAATTAGAAACTTTGGGTATTACAAATAGAAATAGATCATCAGGCTCAGGCTCGAATCAATCTATGAGAGGTGCTCCAGGTGGTAAATTTGGTAATTCATTACCAAGTAGATTCAATGGTCCAATGGCTGGCGGTAGAGGTGGCCAATTTGGTAATGATGGTAGACAAAATTCAAGAAACGGTTCCAAAAGAAGAGGTGGCTCAAGTGGACCAGGATCAAATAATTCAAGATCGATGTCATCAAGAAAAGGAGGTAATCAATCAAGAAGAGGCGGTAGAGATAGCACTCGTGAAAAAGACGAAGCTAATGCTGAACCTCCAAAACCTGCTGAAGAAGTTAAACCTTTGGAAAAATCAGCTAATAGATGGGTTCCAAGATCAAAACAAAAACAAACAGAAGTCAAATTGGCACCGGATGGGTCCGAAATACTTGAATCTGAAGATATTGAAAGAAAGGTTAAATCGTTATTGAATAAATTAACTTTAGAAATGTTCGATCCAATCACTGATGATATATTGAAACTTGCAAATCAATCAAGATGGGAAGATAATGCTAAAACTGTTAAAGAAATTATTTCTTTGACTTTCGCAAAAGCTTGTGATGAACCATACTGGTCATCGATGTATGCTCAATTCTGTGCAAAAATTTGTACAACTTTACCAGAAGAAATTAAAGACGTCTCACTTATATTGAAAGATGGTAATCCAGCTCAAGGTGGTAATTTAGCAAGAAGAATTTTATTAGCAACTTGTCAATCAGAATATGAAAAGGGTTGGGTTGATAAATTACCAACAAATGAAGATGGTAGTCCATTAGAACCTGAAATGATGTCTGATGAATATTATGCTATGGCATCTGCCAAAAGAAGAGGTCTTGGTTTGGTTAAATTCATCGGTCACTTATATATTTTGAATATGTTGAATGATCAAGTTATTTCACATTGTATTAGATCTCAATCTCAAAATGTGGATGATCCATCTGAAGAAAGTTTAGAAAATTTAACTCAATTAATCACAACTGTTGGTCCAAAATTCGAGACCACTGAAAGAAATAAAGCTGTTTTGTCTTTAGTATTTGAAAGTATCCAAAGAATTTTAGATAACTGTAAACTTTCTTCAAGAATTAGATTCATGTTGATGGATTTACAAGATATCAAACAAGCTAAATGGGTTTCATTGAAGAAAGAAACTGGTCCAAAAACTATTCAAGAAGTTCATGATGAAGCTGAAATCAAAAGATTGGAAGAAGAAAAAGCTTCCATGGAAAGAAGAAGAAGAAATAAGAACCAACACGGTAATAACAATAATAATAATAATAATCATAGTAGAGATTACTTCAATGACTCAAGATCTAACTCATCTAGAGCTGGCTCATCATGGGGTGGTGCATCTCAATCATCACTTTCAAAAAGAGGCGGTTCAAACATGAGTAATACTAATGATAGAACTCCTTCAAAAGATTCAAGAGGGTTTACATCTGTTCAGTCTTCACGTGCACAATCTAATAGACCAACACCTGATTCAAGTATTTCATCGACAAATCTTTCTCCTAGAGATAACTCAAAAAGAACAGAATCAGTCCCATCAAGAAGCAATATGTTTGCTGCTTTAGGTGGTGAACATGATGACAATGAAGAGGAAGATGATCATAACGACAATCACGAAGCTCCTGTTGCTACTGAATAAATAAATCGTATGTAATGTATTCATAAAAAAACTATTTTTTTCTCAAATTTTCTTTTGATTTCTTACAACTATTATCATTTACGTTTTTACCTCATTTGCATATCAGTTAGTTATTCACTAAATAAACTATATAACTTATATTCTATATTCTATTTCTATTTGCTCCTTTAGTGTTTATTTTAATATATTATATGTTTTTTATTACTGCTAATAACATTACTTAACTAAACACTATTGATGAAAGTGTTTCACTTTTCATAGCATAGATTTTCTTGAAGCTCACTTTTCAGTTAGTGTATTCATTTTCCATAACAACTTGTGTTTTGACTTCGAAGCTTCCGTTCCACATGAATCAATTGATTCTTCATCGTTTATCCCACAATCTTGTTTCGGCTTAGGCTCAGCAACTTTTTTGTTTTGTAGATACGAAAATCTATGAAACCTCCAATTTTCAGGCTGTTTTTCTTTTGTCATAGATGAAATTTCTTCAGTTTCTTCACAAAGGCCTTCAATTTCTTGAAGGTCCTGAATACCAACATGTAACTTTGTTTCTTTGGTCAACAGATCTTCGGACTGACTTGGTTTTAAGCTTTCACTTTCAATATCAAGTACACCTTCCCCAGCCTCGATTATTGTTAATGATGGTAAAAAAATTGGAAATGCAGAATATGTCATTTGATGTTTGGCATAGCTCAAAAGCTTTCCGCTCCAGTAGCATTCGTGTACTACTTTCGCTTTTAGGCATCCGTTGTTAGTATAAAGTGACTCATTATGATTGTCAAGATTTTTGAGACCAGTTCCTGTCAAGTAATATATTGATTGAAGGGACGACAAAAGAAGCATTATGAACAACTCAATAATTAGTAAGATTCCATTCAAGAAGGTTTTAGTTATCATTTGAGTAATAGTTCTGAGTTGGAAAAGAAGTATTATCCAAAATATCACACAATTTGATAATATGTTAATATATGAATTTATTAAGGTAGAAGCGATATTGAAGATGAGAATCACTACATTGGAAATTCTATAATAGCTTTGAAGAGCTTTACTGCTTTGGGGACTACCTGACTCTGAAACCATATGACGACTTGCTGTATGAACATAAGCATGAGCTAAAGTTGACTAAAGGTTTTGGGCGGCTAACGCTACTCTTTTTTTTTTTGTATTGATGCAAAATCCACAAAAAAAAAATTAGAAATTAAAAAAAAGCTGAGCACAAAAAGGCTAATGATGGAATTAAACCTATATAAACGGTCTCACATATTTAAGCTCATGAACTGTAGTCAAGGCATGAAGAGTTTGCTCGAGACGCCCATGCTGCGCATTTGGCTCCAAACTTTCCACATCAAGAACTGTCGTTCTTTTCTCCGGCTACTATAAACCAAGCCAGCTGTTTCTGAAGTTTACAAATCATTTTATCATGAATGCATCATACTTAGTGAAAGATTATGGTAATAAAAAAAATCGTTTTTTATAAATTATTATAAACCATGATAGTCAAGAGATACTAAATTCAGATGGCGATGGACATATTAGTACGAGCTTGACCAAAAGGAAGCCTACTAGTTGAATCAAATTCATCACCTGTGAAAAACACTATTTTGAATATCATCATCTCACTTCCAGGACCAACTGAAAAGTCACTTGCTTTTATCGATTTTAATTGCAGTCTCCTACAGAGTATTCCAGGTCAATTTTCAAGTCAATGGACTCTATAGTAAACGTCTCAAATTCATCTATATTGAGCTTTTGTATACTACCAGACTCAATAGGATCCTTCAAAAGTTTATCCACCGTGTCTTTTTCAAACACCACCTCACAATCAACCAAATACTCATCGCCATTTGTGATTTTATGATTTTGTAAGTTTTCTAAAAAAAACTTTTTGAGTTGTTCCATATGTTCGAGGGGACTTAAATATTGCGGGTCCTTGTCAGCATTATGTGGTAATAACACAAGTCTCTCAATACAGTTTGATAAGATTTTTGTTTTATCCGTAGTCGTATTTTCAATCGCTTTCAACAGACTGAGTAATTTTTGTAGTTCGTAATTATCAGATTGAATATAAATGGAAAAAAACAAAATTATTCGTTTCATTATGTATATAGGACTCTCTCCTCTTTGAATGAGCATCAATAAACAGTGAATTGATTGAAGTAAAGAGAACTTGGATCGAGAAATTGTAGTATTATCCCATATCAAAACTTCTTCATCGTCTTCCGAATAAACTTGACCTGGCTCGACATCACTGTCATCCGAAAAATAAATATGATCATTCCATTGATTGAACTTCTCATCGTCGTAAACTATATCACTCTCGACATCGACATCACTTTCTAACTCAGAGCTAGAACCAGTGTATATCAAACTATTTGATCGAATCTTCACCACGAGAGATTTATTCGAGGGTCTCTCGATGCGGATGCATTCTATTGGATTTTGGGACAGTGAGCACTTCTTTATGTATGGCACTGAAAGTTCATTCTGTTGCTGTAAATTACCAGAATTCTGCAGTCTCAAATTTTTATGGAGTATGTAGTCGAACAAGTCATCAAAGAGTAAAGCATTCCTGGGGTCTTGTAAACCAGACCTTGTTTTCGTTAATGTCGAAATTGTATGTTTCAAAAATTTTGAATTCAAAATAATTGGCATATATTCATTCATATTAGAATTTTTGTCATCTATCAAGCATGTGGCATCAGTATAATGTGAGCTTAATAACTCTATAATGTTGATAGCAGTTCTAGTATCACCGTTAGCATATTGAGACATCACATCGACAGAAGCTTTATCGTAATTCATAAATTTGAGCTTGTGAATTGATTTTCTTCTAATATTTTCGTACAAAATGGCTTTTTCGATAACCTCCTTAACTTCGAGTGGGGACAATGGCTTCAACTCAAACATTTGACATCTTGATATTATAGCTCGTCTTAGCCTTGCTTTTGGGTCAACGGTGGTTGCACCAATAAATACGAAGTTTCCTGCTTCTATGAAAGGAAGTAAAAAGTCTTGCTGAGTTTTAGTAAATCTATGAATTTCGTCAATGAAAACTACAACCCTGAGTGGAGCTACATCACCTGCCATGGATGTCCTTTTTTTATTTTCGTTTAATAGACTTATCAGTAGCTCTTTAAGATCTGATACTGTACTATCTGTGGCTGATAGTTCAACAAGTACATATGAAGTTTCATTCGATAATATTCGGGCAATAGTCGTTTTACCAACGCCCGGTGGGCCATACAATATCATCGATGGTAGATACCCTAACCTAATGAAATTTTTGATCGATCCATTATCGTCATTAATGAGATGACGTTGACCAATATAATCGTCGAGGGAGTTAGGGCGAATAATTTCTGAAAGCGGTAAAGAAAAGGTTTCTTTTATATTTGCAACATTGGCTTGACGAAACCTGACATTAACATCGTTCACTTCAATAGCTTCACATGAATCGTGCCGTATTCTGCTGTTGTCGGTATGTATATAGTCCATCATTCATTGCGGTTGATAAACGAAATAGCAGTATTTGTAATGTAAGAACATTCAAACTTTTTAGACTACGCGTTCGAAGTACAAAAAAATAACCTCTAAAACGTAGGAAAACGTAGGTACCACAAAATATTTATTCAGCCCAAAACAGAGTTGCGCTATATATATATGATTTTAAGTAGTATTCTGAAAAAAGAAAAAGCTTTAAGAAGCAGGAAGCAGAATATTTGTATAAAAGAATAGTAATTATCTAAGCAAAGCCAATACACTTAAAAGAATTGAAAATGTATGAATTTTTTTTCCGATTGTATAATTGAAAAGTTCAGAGCTATTTTATTTTTGCTTTTGTACAAATGAGGATTTGACGGGTATCCAAAGTCAATACCTAAATTAAAATATCAAAAACCTCATTATTGTTTGAAGCCTATATCTAGCAACATGCTGAAAATGTTATCCTTGTTTTCTTCGTTGTAATTTGCTACCATTATTATTATCAAGACCTAGTAAGCTATTACTATTGCTCATCTTTCTCTTTTTGGCAGCAGACGTTTTTGAATCATCAGGATTTGTCAAAGTGTGAGGAGAAGGGGACGAAGTTGTACCATTTGCCATCAAAATACTAGGTGTACTTACTATTGTATTATTAGCTCCATTGCCAGTTAGCCCATTGGGTCCTGAAGTTCCTGAACCAGCAGAATTTAAATTACCGTTTGAATTTGGACCATTTGACGGAAGATTATTAGAATTATTTGATCCGTTGTTATTTGCAGATCTTTGATTATTGCATAAAGTCATAAATAATTCCATTGACTTTAACGGGGAACTAATATTATTTACAATTGAAAAAGCCATCAAGGAACGAAGATGAGACATTGTATCAGCAATTTGCATTACTTTCATAGAATTTTCGTGAAAACCAAAATTAGAGGCTAACTTCGTTGAGTCAGAATTATTGTTCATAAACTTGAAAAATTCCTTTTGACGTTTGTCAGTTTCGTCTTTTAGTTCTTTTTGTTTAAGATTTGTTGTTCTATTGGTATTAGGTAAAGGATTCAATTGATTGAATAAGGTCCATTGGTTTTCTTAGGGAAATTGTAGTTTGATAATGTGAAAGGTGACAATCAATCCACTCGATACGAAATTCACGGTTCATCAAAAGTTTGAGAGTCCCATTAACGGTTGAAGTCGAACCATCATTATAGTTATATTGAATATTCAATCTTGATGCGATGAAAATTGATCCGGTATTCATAACTTGAAATTTTAAGCCCGGTAATGATAAATTAAATTTCATTAAATTACCATTAGTTATATTTGACAAAAAAAATTGTGGAGCTGTTGCCGTATTCAATTCAAATTGACGATTAGTAGTTCCAGAATTTATATTATTGAGACCATTACCTAAATAACTCTTAGTGTCAATCGGAGAAGCAGTATTTGGTGAGTCCTGGTTAGAGCTTGAATCTGATGATGAAATTGTGATTCTTAAAATTGAGGTAGGTATACAATAGATTTGAGTGATTCTTTGCCAATAATCAATATTGGATAAATTCTCAAAATTTTCATTGCTTATTTGATCTATCAAATCAAGTATACGTATAACACCCGCATTACCTAAATTACGTTTGAAAACTTTTGCGTTCAATTCACTCTGTAGTTGTAATTGCTGTTGTTGTTGTTGCTGTTGAAAACTTGTAATTTGACTTGCCCCATTACCTTGTATTATTGGAACACCAGCAGAATTTGGCGAAGCTTGTGGAGCTTGCCTAGGAAGTCCCCCAGCCCTAGGCTGACTTTGTGGAGTTGGTTGTTGATGAGAAAGAATGGGTGTTGCACTGATTTTTGGTCCTCCAGCTACTATCGGTATACCAGCACTTATCGAACCTCTTTGTTGTAATTGAGGATTTATATTATTGGTGCTACTATTGTTGTTTTGACGAGGTTGTGGTTGACTTGAAATTTGTGGAGTGTGAGAAGCTGAATTACCAGCCGATGAGTGATTATTTGAATTTGAAAATTGTGCTGAACTAAGTGCGTTAGGCGGGTTTGGTAATAATTGGCTTGCATTAACATTATTAAATTGAGATTGTGATTTACTCATATCACCATTAATAGGAATATTATTAAATTGTTGTTGAGTCGCAGACCTTTGAAATCCAGGTCTTTGATTTTGAAGATGAGGCAGTTGTTGAAGAGCCAGAGGCGCTGATTGTGGTTGTTTATGAGCAATAAGTTGAGGCTGGTGCTGTCCATTCAATTGTTGACTATTGATGACAGGAGTCATTCTTTGTTGTTGTTGACTTTGAGGCATACCATTAATTTGACCATTCATATTTGGATTCATTCGCTGTTGAGCAAATTGTATATTTTGAGCTTGAGGATTATTAAATTGTTGAGGAGTTTGAGCCGAATGAGGTGACTTCCCATTAGCAGTCATATTAACGGGTGTACCATGATTATTATTATCATTCATATTTATACTTTTTTGTTGTTCTTGTTGAAGTACAGGGTTTTTCAAATTCAGCATTAAGGCTGCCATTTTTTGATTATCGGCAAAACCAGGCATATTTTCACCAGCAATATTCATCACATTCATATTACCATTCATTTTCAAATTTGGCTGAAACATTCAAGGGTCCAAAGAAAACTTTATATCTTATGAGAAAAAAAAATTCAGGGAGACTTGATTCAAATTGCTCGATAATATTGATAGCCAATTAGTATGAAAAAAGTCAAGTACTCGAAGATAGGTAAGGGAAAGGAAAACTATCAATGTAGAATCAATGCTCGAGCGAATATAACAAAAGAACCTGATCTTTGATTGAAAAGTTAAGCCAAAAATTCAATATCAAAAATCGACGTCTTACCAAAAGATTATAGAAGGCCTTTGCAGATAATAAAAAAAGGGAGAAAACGATTGGAAACTAAAGAGCACCGGGAATTATAAAAGACAGCTAGATATGACTTAGCAGACCAAAAGTATAGGTGAAGTCACTATGGATTTTGGTGACTTTTTATTGAGGACGATTTACCTATATAGTTAATATGTATAATTTATTCCACTCTAAATTTGTTTTCTTTTTTTTTTTTGTGTTGAGATTTAAATTACTATTTTTTTTATGGCCCTGAATTTTCGATTTGAGGGTGCTAACGTATAACAAAACCAGACCGACTACAATGATGAACAAGATATAAATGTTGTTTGAGAAGTTGATATGGCATTATAAAACCAGAGGGGAAGTAGTTTTAGTACAGGGAAATAAAAAGAATGCCAATCTATGGCTGACATCAGATGAAAAATAACCACGGATATGAACACTGACTATTAATTTTGGTGAAGCAGCGAAGTTTAATGTTCGAGTCAAAACCCTGTCGATCAAAAAAATTGCCCTTTTATTAATTTACATTTACAATCAATAAACACATTAATAAACAATTTATTCTATTATACAATAAGATTTTACTTCATTTGCTGCTAAATATCTATTTGGTATCACTTTCCTCGGATTTGACTATAATTGGTCTATAAGGTAAGGCTAATCTTGAATCACCGTTTAAATTTTTAGTATTACTCACCCATCTGAACATTGCAGTATTAGTTATATAACGTCTTCTTGGCTTATCACTTGCTTTCAAATTTTCGTTATTACCATCAGTTACGTCAACTTCTCTTGTTTTGGCAGCTCTTCTTTTCAATAATTTATTGAGTGTATCACGCTTCTCTTCTTCTAAAACTTTCATCTTATAGTCCAACCGTTTACGGGCATTTTCTGCTTTTCTTAAAGCAGCTTCTTCTTCAGTCTCTGTCTTCTTAGGTTTTGCTTTCTTATAATTATTAAAAGTATCATCTAATTCAACGAATTTTTTACCGCTTTCATCAATTTCTTCTAAATATCTTGCTCTTTGTCTTTCTGTCATTTTTGACAAATCTGGATTTGCATGTGGATTGTATTCAGTTTCTTCATCTGTTAGTATAAGGTCTGCGTCAAGATCAGTTGGTTGAATTTGTGGTACTGGTATATGTCTTGTTTTCTTATTTAGCTTTTTCGTAGATTTTTCACCATCATCATCATCATCATCATTATCATCATTATCATCGTCGTCTTCTTCTTGTTCTTCTTCTTCATCGTCTTCTTCATAAAATGTCAATTGGCGCTTTCTGGTTTCCCGAGATGGTGCTTGACGGGTTGATGTAGCACTAGTATTTGACGCCAATCTTGATTTTGCAGAAGGAATGTCAATACTCACTTTTGGCAATGTAGATTTGGTTTCTGACAACGTTTTCTTTGACGAACTTTTTGGTTTTTCATCATATTCTAAATCTTCTCTCAACTCTAAATCTTCATCTATTTCATCAGGATCTTCAAGTTTATATGCATCTTCATCATCATCATCAAGTTCTTCTTCTTCTTCCTCTTCATCTTCATCTTCTTCATCGAGTACCTCATCAATCACCTCATCTTCTTCGTCTACCTCAACGCCTTGATCATTGTGTACCACGGACGTATCAGGAGCTTCAACGTCACTCGAAGCATCATCTTCATTTGCTTTATCTTCATCATCATCTTCTTCTTCGTCTTCCTCTTCTTCTTGTTCTTGTTCTTGTTCACTTTCCTCTTCTTCACCCTCGTTGTCTTCATTTTCAGCTCCAATGCCTGCTCCAGTGTTATCATTATCGCTTAGTATCGAGGATAAATCAGAATCATCATCTCCCGCATAGGTTTTATGCAAATTACCATATTGACCATTTTCTTCATCTTCTTCTTGTTCTCCCACCATTGATGAATCATCAACTTCCGAAAAATCTTCTTCTTCTTCTTCTTCACTATCACGAGGTAAAGGGGGCATTATTATATATTTTAGATTTGAGTTCTTAGTCTGATCATCTGATAAGACAATTTGAACGTTGATAAATTGACTACTAAATCTCATTCCCCAAAAATTATTTGTTTTATGTGCGATTTTCAATTTTATCTAAGATTTGAATTTGAGTTGAACCATAACTTCAAAGTATACTACAATATGTATTTATGTATGTAAATTCATTTTCTCATTCAGTAATATTTAATAGAAGTGTCCTCAGAAAACGATCAATTGGAAAATAAGACGGAGAACTTTCAATCTAAACTTGTCCACTCATATACAACCCTTTCATACTTCTAATTTCATGTTTTATTTCAGTTGATAAGTTCTTCTTCCTAGTTGGTTGATTAGTTGAGGTGTCATTGGTTGTTGTTTTGGCTTTTGTTGAATTGGATGTAGATTTAGATGGTGCTACATTAGTTGGCACATTGACCGAAAATAACTCGTTACTATTGAAGTAAACCAAATCCGTTTTATTTTGAAGATCCTTAACAGCGTAGTTTGTACTCTTATAATGTGGCATTTCATTTACTTGAAAGGATGTGCAATCATTCAAGATATTAGAAAGTTTTCTAAATTTTGATATTAATCCGTTTTGGCCTAGTTTATCATTATTGTCATTATCATTTACTTCCACACCTTTCACTTGTTTTAGATAAGAATCATCAGTTTGAGTTATTGCATCGGCATATAACTTACCACTGCCATCATTCTTATTGATCGCAACAATAGGTATATAACTTACTCTACCAACCAAATTAAGATAACAATCTCTTAATTTACCCCTAAAAAATTCGAGAAATTCATAGTGACGTTGAGCTTTAGTTTCAAGCAAAGGTTTGAGCACAAATAACCCAATTATGTAGACTATTGTTAATGTTATTGCTGAACCATGAGTTAATTTTATCAAATATGTTAATAATCTAGATTTCCGTTTATTATATTGAAGTGGTGAAGACGTATAGGCACTTATATCGTAAGCGCCTTCTGGAATCGTGAGTATGGGTATTGACATTATATATTCAATTTCAATGATATGTTGAAATTCAATCAGCAAAGGCCTTCTTTCTACGTCTTTCTATACGTCTTAAGCTAGTTCAACCTCGGTAAAATCACTTTTTTTTTCGTGGTTCTATAGCTTTATGTGCACGGGTGTTTTAAGTACATGATATATAAAGTATGGAATGTGTATATACAAGAGAGTGAATAGTGTCGTGAAAGTCGTTATATGCATGAAGAGATCAGGAGAAGTGGGAAATTTAGTCTAATATATCGCCAACACTTCGAATATATGGCCTCATACTATCCTTGTTGATATTGGAACGCGATGGCTTTGTATCCAGCTTTTTATTCTTATCAGAACCGTATTTCTTATATTTGAAGGTGCTGCCAGGTATGAATTTATTATTTTTATAATTATTGATATTATTGTTTGGTTTGTTGTTTGATTTCTTGTTGTCGTTTTGAATACTACTATTGTATAAGTCCATATGAACACTTTTACCGTAAGTTAATCTTTCCTTCTTCAAATCGATTTCGTCTATTAATTGTTGCTTGAATTTCTGAGATTTTTCTTTACGTTTCTCTGATCTTTTTATGATTTCCTCAGATTCCTTTTCATTGGGTACCCAATTTGACTTTAAGATTCTCCTTATGGCTTCTGGATTCACGTGAAACATATTAGCTAGGTCAATAGTCTTAAGATGTGGAACTTTCTGTTTCAAACTTTTAACATCTTGCATCTGTTGTATAGATAATCTCTTAGTTGGATTCCAAGATCCATATCTCTTATGTAACGAGTGATCTCTTTTGGCCCATTCTGGAGAGTTTGCGTGTCTGGCTTTTTCCTCTGCTTCTAACTTCCTCTTAAATTTTAGTTCAGATTCCGATAATTCATGTTCTGGTTTGGTTGAATAATGCAAAATTTGACGTGATGAGTTGAATAAGGATGTGAATTTTGTGTTTGAAATTCCGGGAACAAGACGTAAATTTAAAGCACTCTTCCAAGTCGATATTATTCCAGATATCATTTATCGCTTATGTAAATGCCTCAAACAACAAAAATTACTCTGTGCAAAGTCATAGAGTCGTTAAATCAAACACAGTTCAGGTCAAATAGACTGAAAAAAAGCAAAAAAAAAAAAAACATAATCTTTGTAAATCCTGCACACAAAATAACCTCAAAACTCGATCACACAAAACAATAAAAGCCGCCTTCTATTTTCTTAATCAATTGATTTAACAGTTTTATGTTATTTCTCCATCAATTGATTTACAGATAGTTACAAATAGTTAATTCGAATCACTAGTGTCGGCTCAGAGTCAAATCGAGTCACTTTTCAAAGCTTTAAGCTCATCATCAATCGATAATTAATTCAAGGTATCTGCTCACCGATAAGGATACATTTATCAATTAAAAAAAATAAACAAAAACATCTACGAAAAACATTTACCTGTTGATTTAAGTTCAGGCACCATCCTTCTTCATAGTAGTCTAATTCAGGTAAGTTAATTAGAATCGATGAATTTCATTAAAAAGTTTATCGGCACAACTCAAACCGATGAAATCGCTCTGATTCCATCTGGTAAACTTTTCCTCACAAGATCTCCCCAATCACCTAAAGGTGAACTTGAATGTTTATACAATGATGCTTTTGCTTCAATTAGACAAACCACTAGCCCTTTTTATTATCAATTGTGTATCACCAAGGCCTATCAAGAAGGAGAATTAGACGATCATGGATCAAACGAATCTGATGATAACGATGATGAATACAATGAGTTCAACGAACATCATGATGGAACTGGAGGCAATGATGATGGAATAAATAATTCAAAAGATGAGTGGAATTTCCCAATAGTTGAAGACTTGAGATTTTTTACTTTTAGTAAATCAAATGGAATTCACTCGAAATCAATTACATGGAATGACGTTAATGGTGATGTTGGTGATAAATTTGAATTTATAATTGACGAAGATGTTAAACTTAATGAAATTAACAATTTCATTATGTCACTTTATAAATGTTTATATGAACAAAAACATCAAAGAAGTTCAATTGGAATTTCAAATTTAGATCAAGTAAAAGAATTTATTCATGATCCAAAATCTGAATTTGAAGAATTAGAAGAACTCAAGAAATTAGAAAATCATGACTACAAATCATCTAAAACTGTCAAGGATAAGCAAGCGAATAAATTGTTCGTTAATGAAGACAGCGAAGAAGAGGAGGAAGAAGAAAGCGAAGAAAGTGAAGAAGATGAAGAGGAAGAAGAAGAGGAAGATGATGTTGACGAAGAATCTTCAGACGACGAAGAAAATAATGATGAATTTCATGATGCCAAAACAATGCCATCATTTGTTGAAGCAAACACAAGTGAAATCAGTGGTAAAACAATTTATGAGATTGAATCCATTGCCTTATACTTATTCGATCCAGTCACATCAAGTTTCAAAGCAGATTCATCAAAGGGAACAATCAAATTATCCATAGTTGATGTCGGTTTATGGAATTACAAACTTGTTATCAAAAAAAATGAAGATGGTAGAATAAAGTTGATCAATACAGTCAATGAAACACTTAATTCAACGTTTGATTTTGAACATTTCTCGTTTATTTTTAATTATATCATAAAGCATGATGATGATGCGAATGCTTATAGTGCTTATTCATGGTTAGTTAAATTCGAAGCTTTTGAAAACTTAGAGGAATTTCAAAAAATTTTAATGAAATCATTATGGCAATTTAAGAATAAAAAAGAATGGAGCACTAAGATTATCAATGCTGATGAGAATTATATAATTGATGCATTTTCCAGACTTTCTATGACTGAAGAATCTAGTAACAATGAAGAAGAAGAGTCAGAATCAGAATCTGAATCTGAAGCAAGTGAAGATGATGAAGAAGCAGATGATGATAAATTAAATAAAATAATCAATTCAAGTGTTCAAGATAAATCAAGTAGAAAGAAAATACTTGATGAAGAAGATGATGAATATGGAGATTATGAAAATGAAAGAGATTATAAGACTTCATTTAGAGGAAGTTCAAATACTGAACGTAATAGTGCATTATCGGTTGGACTTTCTAATGATAGATCATTTGTTGTCAGAGGAAACAAAATTGGAGTTTTCAATAATAAAGATGATGAATTAAATTATCAAACTACCATTGCAAATGTTAAAGATACCAAAGGAAAATCTGTTAATGTAAAGGATTTAATGTTACATCAACAAGATCAATTCATGATTATGACAAAAGATAATAAAGGTGGTGTTCAAAATGAATTATTAAAAATGGATTTAAATCGAGGTAAAATTATTGAAGAATGGGATGTTACTAATAAAAATGAAGGAATAACATCATTTGGACCAAATTCTAAATTAGCTCAATTAACAAATGAACAAACATTTGTTGGTACGGGATCTAATAATTTATTTAAAATTGATCCAAGATTATCAGGTGATAGTAAAATTGTAACTGATGGAACGTTGAAACAATATGCAACCAATTATAATAAATTCAATTCAATTGCTACCACACAACAAGGATATTTAGCAGTTGGATCAGCTAAAGGTGATATTAAATTATATGATAGATTAGGAATTAATGCTAAAACAGCATTACCATCATTAGGAGATGAAATAATTGGACTTGATGTTTCAAAAGATGGTAAATGGATATTAGTAACATATAAAACATATTTAACATTAATTAGTGCAGTTATTGGAGATGGACAAAAAAATTCAGGATCAATTGGATTTCAAAAATATTTTGACGCAGATAAAAAACCAATACCAATAAGATTAACAATCAAACCTGAACATTATTCTTTTATGAAGATGGAAACAGGAGGTAAATTCATTTTTACTAAAGCATTTTTTGATAATAGTATATCAGATAAAGAAACTTCAATAGTAACATCAATGGGACCATATTTAATATCATGGTTAATTAAAGATATAATTAATGTTAAAATTAGAAATCCACAAGATAAATATTCAATCAGAAGGTATGAACAAAAAATTATTGCTGATAATTTTAAATTTAATTCAAATGACAATGTTATAGTTGCATTACAAGATGACGTTTCAATTCTAAATAGAAATAAAATGAAAAAGGCAAGTAAGAAATCATTGAGTGATAATTGAAAGAACAGAAAGAAAAAAAAAAACAAAAACATTGCAAAAACAGAAAAAAATTAATTAGTTATATAGATATATAGGTTATTTTATAGTACAATAAATAATTTTTTGGGAATCATCCATTGAAGTCGAGATCAATTAATTTAACCATTAAATTAGTACAGTTTTATTCAACCAATTATGTAATTGTAAATATAAATCAATTCATAGACTAATTAACAAGTTGAATTTAATTGAGTAATGTTACATTGTAATAAAATCGAAACTCTAAGTTATTATGATTTCAATTGAGATACCAAGTGTAACCAAATTCACTATAACAGAGACCTTATAGCAGTAGGTTGGAACACTGATTGGTATTGAGTAGAAACTAAAATACGTTACAGCACAATAGATTTGAGCAGGTAATTACACTTCAGTGTACATATATTAAACTTAGTGTATTTTAGCGGATTAATCCTTCAATTGACAAAATTATTACAGTATTCCAGTTCACGTATATATCACTTCTATTCGACTAGTAAGTTGTTTGGGTATGAATGATATATAGTAATGATTTGGTTTGATAATAGCCTTGAGTAAATATTTATGTCTCTCTTAATATACAATCTTAAACTATAATCTTTCATTGAAATCAAATTATGGGCAATCCAGTTCAAAGACGGTGAAGAAAACCTTATCTCGATAAACCATATGATTGAAATTCTACTTAATCCTGATTCAATTACTGGTCTCAATGAGAATAAAGAACAGTAAGATGATTTTTAACAATTATCAAATTTAAATCAAAGTAAAGAAGTGATTTTTGTAAAGAACTTTTAAATAACTTTAGTGATTAATTCGTTTCACCTTTTTTTGATTGAATTTCCTCTTTTTTGGTTAAATTATTTAATAATGAAAACACTTTCTTTGAATTGATCTTACTCTTGGAGTTATTCTTGTATTGATTTATTAATTGAAAATTCAGGGATTTCTTGATACAAATTAATTTCTTCTTTACTACTCGACCCATCAACGCCTTGGAATATCGCGTTTGAATAATTTTCCAAGTTTTGTTCTTAAAATTCACTTGGATCTATGATTTACATCCGGTGAAATTATTAAATCATAATGGAACTTTCGTTACTTGACCGTTGATTTCATCTCAACTAGTTAAATCAACATGTCAATGGAAATCATTGGGTGAGCAAGTTGCTGAAGTATAGTGTAAACCATTACTCAAATTTCAATCAAATTTCAATTTAGTTTAATTCAATATATTATACTAATAATTTAAACAAAAAACTTCTTTTCATTTCATCCCACCAAATAATTCTAAAAGCATTTATTTTATGAATAGTTGTTGGTTTATAATTATGAACTAATTTCATATTTTCATGATTATAAATTGAATTTGGTTCATAATATGGAATTTTATTAATTTTAGCATGAATTCTTCTAACAAAATTATTGAAATGTTTTGAATTTAATAATGACTGATATAATAAATCTTCTAATGATTTTGGAGGTGGTCTCATAGTAGAGAGTTGATAATATTAAGTGATGTATCAACAATGATGTATCAATAATGATGTATCAATAATGATGTATAACATTTATGTAATTATGATCTTAAATGGGTCGTGTACAAATCCCAAAATATAATTAAATTGACATTATTAAAATGACAGCGATTAAAACAGATAAACGTGAATTAGTGATAGTATAATCATATATTTATAATACAAAACAGAATAATATGATTTCAGATAATCAATTGAATACGGTTGTGTTAACATTGGGATTTGCATCTGTCATATTAATCCTTATTTATCATGCCATCTCAACCAATGTTAAAAATTTAAAGAATTAAATGATAATACATAAAGTTAAGTGAATCTAAATAATTGAATACCTTTAGAAATTAAAATTATGAATGTGTTTATAAAGACAAACATGAATACGAATAAGTTGCTAATGGTAATATCATGTTAAAATGTTATAGTATTATAGTACAGAATAAGTTATGTTTGGTTCCAATTGTATAATAGAATATAGTTTTAGTGTATACTTAATAAATATTAAATACACCACAAACCCGTACACCTCAAATAAGAACATACACCCGTACATCTCACATGCATATTGTGCACGTGACCAAATATTTTCGTCGTGTGCATGCTAAATAATAATAAAAGTGTGGATTGTTTTTTCCTGTATGTACGGATGTCTCGATTACACGAGAAAGAGGAAATAAATACGAAATAAGGTTTTAGTACGGAAGGATTATTACACAGTGTAATATTGTACCAGTAGCCTGTATGCTGCTATATTGTATGATATGGGAATAATACACATTTGCTTGAGTCGGGTTAGCAACTCACCAGTATATGGCCGTTCATCTTCTCTTTTCTTGTGGAGGAAGGCTGTTGTAGAGTTGTGATGGTGACACTGACCGTTATAACAGTATACTGTGGTGAGCTAACCTGTAAAATTCACTATATAATATTATATAATATTATATGTATTATTGTATAGTAATAGTAAATAATAACATTTTGCAGGTTAGCACACAATAAGTGCATAGAGTGAAATGCTCATTGTCCCAATCGGATGCATTTACAGTTTCCACTCTATTATTTTATTCAACTGTGCATTATGTACAATGCATATCTAAATATACTAAAAAACTATTACTATATTATAATATAATAATATATATATGGTGATCCCCTACATTTCAACATCTTATTTGATCTCATCATTATCAATGTGTGATTTTGATCTTTAGCATACCTCAATATATAATAATAATATGCCACTACATAACTCATCGTATGATGATATCGATCCAAAATCATCAAAGTATATAAATTCAAAATCATCAAATTTAAATTTATCCCCGACAACAATTTCATCACCCAATATAAATTCATCAACAAATGGATCACCAACAACAAATTCATTAATCTCATTCCCAAAATTATCACATTCAAATTCAGTTAATTTGAATAGTTCTAAAATAAATAATACCCAACCAAGATTATCTCATTCAAATTCATCAAATTCATTCTTAAATCCAAATTTTAATTATTCAATAAATTCAGAAAAACATTTTTTAATTATACCATCATTAGATGATATATTAGATAATTCAATTCAATCTTCCAATACTCCATATAATAAATCAAATTTTATAAATTTTTTATCAAATAATCATTGTATTGAAAATTTAGAATTTATAATTGAAGTAAATTATTTAATAAAATTGATAAATGATAAACAGTTGAATAATAATAATGATAACAACATCGATAATAATAATAATAACAATGATGATGAAATAAATAATCTCATTCTATTTAATTGGCAAATAATTTATAAAAATTTTTTTCTAGAAGATTCATTAAAAGAAATAAATATACCTCATGATACCAAAATTAAATTTAATTATAATGATATTCCAAAGTTTGAAAATTTAATGGAAATTAAATTAATTATATTTGAATTACTTATTGATTCATATAATCAATTTATAAAATTTATTAAATTAACCAATGAAAAAAATGCTGCTAATTATAGAAGAAAATCAGAAATTATTCCTCCTGATTATCCCAGAAATAATTTTAGTTCAAATTCAAATTTAAATTTAAATGGGTTGAATGCATCAACTCCTTCACCAACCATTTCTTCACAAACTATTCCTTCTGATTATATGAAGAAATCAGATTTTATACCCAGATCAGATTATACTAAGAAATTAGATATACCCAGATCGTCTTATGATTCAATGAATGAACATTTAGATGATTATAATAATATACTATCTCAATCAAATTTAAATTTAAATTCAAATTCAAATTCATCAACCATAAATTCATCAAATTCAAATTCAAATACCCAAATTTCACCAAGATCAAAATCTCAATCTTTTATGCCAACGATAAATGATAATATAATAACTCCAAATATTTCAAATGATCAAATTCAATCTCAAAATCAAAATGCAATTGATATAGTTCATAATAATATGAGAAATAATTCAACATCAAATGATACAATTCAAAGTATAAGAAATAATTCAACTACAAATGATACATCAAGAAACAATTCAATTCCAACGTCAACGTCAACACCTATAAGTGAATTAACATCATCAAGAAATAATTCTGCCACCACCACATCATCATCAAATTCATCAAGAGGTTCATCATTAGGTTCAATTGTTGAAAATTTTAAAAATCATGATTATGTTAATTGGAAAAAAACGGTTAAAAAATTTAAGAGAAATAGTTCATATAATAATGGGAGTGAAAATTGATTCACACTATAATTAATTGTTTATTATTGGCAGGATTTACCTTCCACGTTTTGTTTAATTTACATTAGTTCATCGCTTAACTTAATTTTGATTGAAAGATCTAAATTTACAAGATTTTATAAAAGTATTCCTATTCAATTGTTTAATCTCAACTTTCACAATAATTACAACTTTCTATAAATTATAAGTTGTTCTTGAATATCATAGATTTAGATTCAAGTACTACTTATCCTACATTCTTGTTCAGATTATAATCATAATTATATGAAATTTGGAATTACTCACGCTCATTTAAAATAATCTTAGTATGTTCATGATGATTACCTAATTTACTCTACAATTTAAATGTCATTTATCATTTGATTACCTTCAACAATTTATTACTGTTAATAATTAATCTTAAGAATTGATTCATTCATTAATAATTATTCATTATTCATGTGTTGTATATTATATTATCTGCACCTCATACTAAAGTTATTCCGAATTTAAATTTTTTTTTTACCGGATTTTCCATTAAAATTTCCAATCTGTAATATTCTAATATTTTAATATTCTCAATTTTTACTACGTTGTACAATCAATAAATTACCCTTTATATAGCATATTTACGACACACTGATCTTTCTAAATAAATATATGTATCACTTATTCACCTTAATGTAATGCAAGATTAAATAGTATTGGATTATCGTAATAATGACAATATTAAGAAGATTAGTAAATATTGGGCGTTGAATTTGTGTTTTTGTTTTTTGGGGGGGTTATTTTTGGGGGGGTTTTACAGTTTGGGCGCAAATATTATTTTAGCAAAATATTTATATGGTAATACCATTATATGATAATCTGATTTATACTTTATTATATGATGGTATACATTTTTAAATACTTTTATTATATGGTGATGTGATTATTGTACGATTATGTGATTATTATATGGTTATGTGAGAAATATGGTTATGTGATTTTATGATTATGCATATAATCAGCAATTATAATTCGAGATTAAAAGATTGTTCAACTGTTTCTTTTTTTTGTGGAGAAAGGTTAAGTTTTACGATCATACAATCGTAATTATTATTTGATTAGGTTATCAAATTATACTATCAAATAATAATATTGTTTTATTCTGACCCTTCAAAATAGGGAGGTTTCAATGTGGGGTATACATTTCATATAAGGTTTGATCGGATACAAGATCAAGTCAAAGTTAGATGTAGGTCAAAAAAGTTTAAACTAATGATTATTGAATGATGTTTGTACATTAACATTTATTTATTTATTCATACATATTAATATTTTCTATGGCCATCTAGTCGTTATGAAATAATATTTTGCCATTTAATCGTTATGATAATATCGGGCAGTTTTATTTAAATTTTTTTTTTCTTTTTTTCTTTTTCTTTTTAATTAACAACCATAAGAGAATTATAATGTAAATAAAATTGCTAATAAAATTAAAACTACTAAAACTTTGAACATTGTAATAATTTGTTTAATTTGTAATAATGAAGGACGGAATAGACTTATATGTTAACTTTTTGTTTTGATTTAAATTTTATTTTAATTTTGAAATAAAACTTAGTATTGTGAAGTAGGTTTATAATGAAATAAGTTTTACTTTAATGAATTTGAATATTGGTTAATGAAATAAGTTTTACTTTAATGAATTTGAATATTGGTTAATGAAATAAGTTTTACTTTAATGAATTTGAATATTGGTTAATGAAATAAAGAAATGAAGAAAATTTAATAATCATTATCTATTTATACATAAATGAATATTTAAGCAGATCATATTAGTGTTGATTATTTTTTCTTTATTAACTTCAGAATTAATATTTAGTATGCTAAAGAGCATATCAAGATTTATAATAAATAAGCGTATAACTAGTTGTAAGTCCTGTGAAGTACCATATATTTATATAATTACCTTCAAGTAAATTTCAATTCTATTCATTGAACTAATTATGGTTTCATGTTTGATATTTTGAGAGATTTCACATTTTTCACTCTGCTTTTCAAGTTTATATGATTAGCACTATGTTAACTTATCGGTATTAAAGGATGATTTTGATCGTCTAAGACGATACATGACTCGTATATTGATTAAATCAAGACTTAACAATATATCAAGAGTATTTTACAGAGTATTTAACTATAATGCAAAAATTGAAAAGATTTTATATGCCTGTTGCATTTGCTATTATTCCTTTTGGGGGAGCTGTTTATACAGTGCTGCAAACAGATTTAACAATTTTGCATTATGGTCCCCTTATTATCAACACTATTACTTGTAAAAATATTTGCATTAGGTGATGAGAGAAATGATGGAAGACATGTATAAAATTAGAATTGACGATCTTCTATCAGAATTAGAAAAATCGAAAGAAAGGTAATGAAAGAAGTATATAACTAAAATCAATCAAATTGACATAGAGTTAACAAAATATTGATATAGAATAAATAATCAATTTTTTTAAGTCATCATTCATACAATCATGTTCATTCATTGAATCATAAGCATATGGTAGATCAAATTTCTTATCGTCAAATTAAATTATGACATTGATTTACAATACAATTGATTTAACTGAATATGAATCTTCATTTTTTGTATTTGTATTTGTATTAGTTAGGATATATATTTATGATTTTAAATTTGGTGAGTTGACAATGACTTATTAATAATTCATTACCTGCTAATACTAACATCATTCTAAAATTTCTTTACTTTTTAATTTAATTCTTAAATCTTTCAGTATTCAATCATGATCTGAGTTTTTGATTTAATTGGAGTTGAATAAACTAAAATTAAGAGACTTTATTAAACTAATGATGGAAACGTTAAAATAATTATTGTTGAAGAAGTTGAATTATCATTGAGAGTTTAATTTATGAAGTATTTTCCTAAAGAATATCATTAAATATAAGAAATATCATAAAATAATTGAAATTTAAAATGATTCCCCCAATGCTAATTATATGATTTTTGATTTTCTTTCTTTACATTACTTTGCAAGAAAACTTTCCGTAAATTGTTATCAAATTATTGATGTGGAATTTAGTTTGTGATTACGTACAACCAGATATATAGATGTTTGAATTAAACTGTCTGATAATATCTCATTCTTTCAATACGTTATTATAATATTTACGATACCAAGTGAAGGAATGTGTTACTATGGAATGACCAATATGACAACTCATAATGAACGTTTTATCAATTTATAAGGAAAAAATCTTCTTTAAAGTAAAATCTTCATTTGATTATATTTTTGCAACTAATCAATGTACGATATATATCTAAGATGTTAGTATAATGGTCAATCTTTCTACATTCTTTCAATTTAATTGTTTTATAAAATAAATAAATTTTTGTATTGACAAAGTTGACTAAGTTTTGTCATATATATATAAGAGACATTTGACTGAAGAAGTAGAAAAGTTTTTGATTAACTTAATTTGTTTGTTAATGTTATATATTTATTTAATTAAATAATTATATTCCTGATATAATTAAATAATGTTTAATAAATATATTTACATGATTTTATTTGAAATATTGGTGAATTGACAAATTTCAATTATTGAATGGGAATATTGATGATAATATGGATATTGAAAAATGATGATAATTAAATTTTGATAATTGAACTTTAATAATTAAATTTAAATCACAGATTTATATTGAATAGACGTGATTTGATCATATAATTAACAACAAATGTGAATGTAAATGTAAATCCAACATACCTTTCATCAATGGTTGAATCTAATTTTCTCCAAATGAAAATCAATTTCTTATGGAAAAGGTAAATCAGATGATTCACTTAATATGACACACTAAAAATTATACATCAAATGTGAAGTTGAATCATAGTAGGTTAAATAACACCGGATGCAAAAGTTGAATCACACACCATGAATTCATTAATATCAGTGCATCATTGAAGAATAATTAATAATTTCACCACAGTATAGTCATTAATATAATCAGTGTATTGTGTAACGATCAATCAGTGAATCATTAATATAATCAGTGAATCATTAATATAATCAGTGAATAATTAATATAATCAGTGAATCATTAATATAAATCAGTGAATCATTAATATAATCAGTGAATCAGTGAATAATCAGTGTCTTATGCAACGATTAATAAATTCACTCTCGTGAATTTATTAATATAAATCAGTGTAGTAACATTAACGAATCACTAACGTGAATTCGTTAATGTTTAATGTTTAATGTTTTGCCTTCTCTCTCAAATATTTCAATTCATCATTTGATTTTGAATTACCCTTTTCAATAATTAAATTTTTTAATAATTTATTCTCCATTTCTAAATTTAAAATTTTTGAATCAAATTTTTTAATTATTTCATTTAATTTAAAAATTTTATTCTCCATTTGTTTTTCCTTTAATTTTTTTTTAATTCTAAATCTGGCACTGGCTTCTGTATTTTTTTTTCTTTTATCAATGGATCCATTGGTGGGGACATTGGCGGGGGTGGTTACATTAACAGGAGTATTATTTTGACTTTGACTTTGACTTTGACTTGATAATGTAAAATTTTCCGGACTTGTTACTAATGAACTATTATTTGAACTTAAATTATTAAAATTTAATGAATTTGAATTTGAATTTGAAATTGAATTTGAATTTAATTCAATTTTATTATGTTGTCTTACACTTGATGAAACTAAATTTGATTGATTTAACACTACTTCATCATTCTTCTTACTCTTGTTCCTTTTTTGTGATGGTGTCGTATGGGTAAAATAATTACCTAAACTTGATTGATGTTGAGCAATTAAACAAGATAATAAATCAATTTGATTTTTACTTAATCCAACTGATTCCAAAGAATTTTGTGCACCTGGTGGTACGGGGAATTTTGGTAATGAATTAAGATTAATTAAATTATTATTAATTATTGAGAGGGTACCATTGGATGATGATAATTGATCATTACTTGAATTTAATGAATTTGATGAAATTGATGAATTTGAATTTGAATTTATTTCATCGGATGATGAAATTATGGGTCCAGGAACAGAATCAGATGGATTAATAGATGGATTAATAGATGGATTAATAGATGGAATAGATGGATTAATATAATTTAATGAATTTGATAAAGGTGATGATTGTTTTAATTTCGACGTATTTGAATTATATTTTAATGATGATGATTTAATTAATGGATCAATATTTTTAAATTCAATATTTTTAAAATCTTCATCATTTCCTTCACCTTCACCTTCCTTTTCATTATTATTATTATTATTATTATTATTATTATTATTATTATTATTATTATTATTATCCTTTTTATCTTCATCAGGAAATATAAATGAATCATCAGCAAATGCAGCTAAATCAATTGATAATTGACCATCAATATCTAAATTTGGAGTTAATTCATCATTGGTTGAATTTGGATTTATAAAATTATCAATATAAACTAATTGTTCTAATAATGTTGAATTTGTTGGTTGATCCATATTATATCAATATTATGTATCAGTATTATGTATCAGTATCAATATCGTAAATGTGATGTGTGATGTATTAGTATGATCTGTCAGTAGAATGTGATGTATGTGTGATGTATGTGTGATGTATCAGTATGATGTATCAGTGTGATCTGTCAGTATGATGTATCAGTATTATGTATGTATGATGTATCAGTATTATGTCAAAATTCAAGATGTGGCGAATGTGATGTATCAGTATTTAAATGTGATATGTGATGTATCAATATATATCAGTTTATGAATATATATCAGTTTAATATATATATATTACATAACATCACTCATATATATATATTAACATATAACAATATAATATAAACCACAATTACGATTATAAAACTGTGGATTATATTATATTATGTTATATTATATTATGTTTGATAAATAGGTTGCGAATTAACTATAGAATTGATAGTATGGTATATGGGGGAGATTGTGAGTTGTGAGTTGTGAATGTTTATGGAAAGGATTGATGAGCACATGTCACGTGGCGTGCCCTCATCTAGTGTGGCGGGCCATACAATATATATAATATACCATACTATAATATAATAGAGCAGAATACACTGATAAACTGATACACTGATACACGATACATGGATATATATCATAGTATAGCATAGCATGGCACAGTATATAATAGTATATATTATGGTATAGTATAGTATAGTGTAGTATATTATATTATATTATATTATATTATGTTATAGTGAAGTATGTTATATTATAGTATATTTTGATAATGTAATGTCACGTGCAAACGACAAATAAAATAATAAAATAATAAAATAATAAAATAATAAAATAATAAAATAATAAAATAATAAAATAATAAAATAATAAATTAACGGCCCATTAAACAATAAACCGCCTTAATAAATAATACAATAATATAATACAATGATTTTATGTAATGTTTGTTTATTCATTATATAATAAGAAATGAATAAAGTATGGTAATTGAATTGAAGTATTAGAAAGTTTTAAATAATCACTTAGGCGTTAATTATACCATATTATGGTATGGTATAGTATGGTATGGTATAGTATGGTATGGTATGGTATAGTATGGTATGGTATGGTATAGTATAGTATATAATATATTAGTTATGTCTCTTAAATTTCAAAGCCAAAGGAGATAAATTTGTAACTTTTAATCTATATTCAGCAAATGATCTAAATGAATTACCATTTGTTGGTAACCATTTTTTAGTCATATTCATATTTGAATTAATTAAATTTGAATTAATTAAATTATTTTTATTATTAAATTTAATTATTGATTCTTTTTTAAAATAATTAATTGAATTTGTTGAAAATTTTGCAATTAAGTTGAGTGATTTCATAATAAAATGGGTTATAATGTATTGTTATACTATACTGTAGTAGTATAAATATCTGGAAATACATAATTATATATAGTTGGACATGATAAAATGATGATGAGGGGAAATAGATAAAGATAACGCAATCAATATTCAATATACTAATATGCCATAGTATTATCGAACCACTTATAAAATAGTATGATTCTTATTATTGTATGATGTCGCATCGTAAAAGTATAATAAAATCATTGAATGATCCGAACAACGGAATTACCATACTATTTATATAAGTGAATACACAATACTATACTATACTATACTATAATATACTATAATATACTATACTATACTATACTATACTGTAATGTATCAGGGTATACTATATTATGTAGTGTAGTATTATAGTGTATTATAGTATACTATGGTATATTATGTGTATTATGTGTATTATGTGTATTATGTGTATTATGTGTATTATGTGTATTATAGTGCAGCGTAATCTACAGCCAATTAAATTAAACATCCAACAGCAATCACACACTATATTCCACACCACACCACTATACTGTAATACACTGTAATACACTGTAATACACTGTAATATACTGTAATATACTGTAATATACTGTACTGTAATATAAGATATAGTATACCATTGATCTATCAAGGTGCACTGTATGGTGAATGACCACATAGTATAGTATTATAGTATTATAGTATTATAGTATAGTATTATATTATAGTATAGTATTATATTATAGTATGATATATGGTATATCGGAATTTGACACCCGAATGTTAGCAAATATCTGTGGGTGGTAACCTGTAATACGTGGGTTGCAATCTGTAATCTGTCATGTGTATGTCGTTTTACAGGTTATGATATTACACATTATTCACTTATCTACCTTCACTATACCTTCACTATTCTATTCACCATTCTATATTCTATATTCACCATTCTATACTCTATATTCTGTATACTCTCATCCCTTCATCCATTACAACATGGTACAATACCACCGTATATCCCTTCATCCTACACTATAGTGTACAATATAGTGGCATCGTTCATCACAATATGATATGGTGATGTAAATATCTCGGCGTCGGAGTATCATTTAGCCCTTTTTTCCCTATCTTTGTGTATTCCCTCGGAGGTCGTGTGCCACCTGCCAATCCCCATAATATATATTCACCACCAACCATGATATACCCACTATTACTCATACTAATTTACCATACTATACTTCTACTTATCCACCCTTTTACCGTTATTTATATTCGCCTATTGTATTATCTGTAGTATTTGATTGTATTTGTACTCTTTTTCTTACTTTACTCTTTTTTTACTTTACTCTTTTTTTACTTTACTCTTTTTTTACTTTACTCTTTTTTTACTTTACTCTTTTTTACTTTTTTTTATTATTTTATTTTATTTTATTTTATTTTATTTGTTCAATTGAATTTCTCAATTATCATTACCCATTCATAATTTATTTAAATATCTTTAATTTTCCCCATATTTTATCAATTTCAATTTATCTTCTTATCCCTCTTTTCCTCATCCCTCTTTTCCCCATCATGACCTCCCTCTTATCCCCCAATGGATCTGATCAAGTTAAATTAAATCAAATGAGAAGAGATTCAACCGTCCTTGGTCCCATGAATAAAATCTTGGTGGCTAATCGTGGTGAAATCCCCATTAGAATTTTTAGAACCGCTCATGAATTATCCATGCAAACAGTGGCCATTTATTCTCATGAAGATAGATTATCCATGCATAGATTAAAAGCCGATGAATCCTATGTTATTGGTAAAAAGGGTCAATTTACTCCCGTGGGTGCATATTTACAAATTGATGAAATTTTAAAAATTGCTAAATTACATCAAGTTAATATGATTCATCCTGGTTATGGATTTTTAAGTGAAAATAGTGAATTTGCTAAAAAAGTGGAAGAAGCTGGTATTGCTTGGATTGGTCCCTCTTATAAGACCATTGATTCCGTGGGTGATAAAGTAAGTGCTAGAACTCTTGCTATAAAAAATAATGTCCCCGTTGTCCCCGGTACTCCTGGTCCCATTGAATCATCTGAAGATGCGGTTAAATTCGTAGAACAATATGGTTACCCCGTTATAATCAAAGCGGCGTTCGGTGGTGGTGGTCGTGGTATGAGAGTGGTTCGTAAAGGTGATTCAATCGAAGATGCTTTTAATAGAGCCACCTCGGAAGCTAAAACTTCTTTTGGTAATGGTACTTGTTTTATTGAAAGATTTTTAGATAAACCAAAACATATCGAGGTTCAATTATTGGCGGATAATTATGGTAATGTAATTCATTTATTTGAACGTGATTGTTCCGTTCAAAGAAGACATCAAAAAGTTGTTGAAATGGCTCCCGCCAAAAATTTACCTCAATCAGTTCGTGATGCCATATTAACTGATGCGGTAACTTTAGCTAAACTGGCTAATTATAGAAATGCAGGTACGGCGGAATTCTTGGTGGATGAACAAAATCGTCATTATTTTATTGAAATTAATCCAAGAATTCAAGTTGAACATACCATTACGGAAGAAATTACCGGAGTTGATATTGTGGCTGCACAAATTCAAATTGCCGCCGGTGCTTCATTACAACAATTGGGATTATTACAAGATAAAATTACTACTCGAGGTTTTGCTATTCAATGTAGAATCACCACTGAAGATCCGGCTAAAAATTTTCAACCGGATACTGGGAAAATTGAAGTTTATAGATCGGCCGGTGGTAATGGTGTTAGATTAGATGGTGGTAATGGATTTGCCGGTTCAATTATTTCACCTCATTATGATTCAATGTTGGTTAAATGTAGTTGTTCTGGTTCCACGTTTGAAATTTCAAGAAGAAAAATGTTACGTGCATTAATTGAATTTAGAATTAGAGGCGTTAAAACAAATATTCCATTCTTATTGGCATTATTAACCAATGATACTTTTATTAAGGGGAATTGTTGGACAACTTTTATTGATGATACTCCTTCATTATTTCAAATGATTAGTTCTCAAAATAGAGCCACTAAAATTTTAAATTATTTAGGTGATTTGGTAGTTAATGGATCTTCAATTGCGGGTCAAATTGGTTTACCAAAATTAACTCAAGATGCAATTATTCCTGATTTAAAAGATGAACTTAACCATGATTCAATTATTGATGTTTCATTACCTCCTCCTTCAGGTTGGAGACAGGTATTACTCGAACAAGGTCCTGAACAATTTGCCAAACAAGTTCGTCAATTTAATGGTACGTTAATCACCGATACTACTTGGAGAGATGCTCATCAATCTTTATTAGCTACTCGTGTAAGAACCATTGATTTATTAAATATTGCTCCCACCACGGCTCATGCATTAAATGGTGCATTTTCATTAGAATGTTGGGGTGGTGCAACCTTTGATGTTTGTATGAGATTTCTTTATGAAGATCCTTGGGTTAGATTACGTAAATTACGTAAATTGGTTCCCAATATTCCTTTTCAAATGTTATTAAGAGGTGCTAATGGGGTGGCTTATAGTTCATTACCCGATAATGCCATTGATCATTTTGTTAAACAAGCCAAGGATAATGGTGTTGATATTTTCCGTGTCTTTGATGCCCTTAATGATTTAGATCAATTGAAAGTGGGGATCGATGCCGTTAAGAAAGCCGGTGGTGTGGTTGAATCAACTATTTGTTATTCGGGTGATATGTTAAAACCAGGTAAAAAATATAATTTAAAATATTATCTTGGTATGGTTGATGAAATTGTTAAATTAGGTACTCATTTCTTAGGTATTAAAGATATGGCAGGTACTTTAAAACCAAATGCCGCTCATATTTTAATTAGTGAAATTAGATCAAAATATCCAAATTTACCTATTCATGTTCATACTCATGATTCTGCTGGTACCGGTGTTGCATCAATGACAGCCGCTGCTAAAGCAGGTGCAGATGTGGTTGATGCTGCTTCAAATTCAATGTCAGGTATGACTTCTCAACCTTCAATTAGTGCTATCCTTGCATCATTAGAAGGGCAAGTAGAAACTGGATTAAATGATTCATTAATTAGACAATTAGATAATTATTGGGCACAAATGAGATTACTTTATTCTTGTTTTGAAGCTGATTTAAAAGGTCCTGATCCTGAAGTTTATCAACATGAAATCCCCGGTGGTCAATTAACTAATTTATTATTTCAAGCTCAACAATTAGGTTTAGGTAAAAAATGGACATTAACCAAAGAAAATTATAAAATTGCAAATCAATTATTAGGTGATATTGTTAAGGTTACTCCAACTTCAAAAGTTGTGGGAGATTTGGCTCAATTTATGGTTTCAAATAATTTATCAAAAGATGATGTTAATAAATTAGCTAGTGAATTAGATTTCCCTGATTCAGTACTTGATTTTATGGAAGGTTTAATGGGTACTCCTTATGGTGGATTCCCTGAACCTTTAAGAACAAATATTTTGGGTAATAAAAGAATTAAATTAGATAAAAGACCTGGTTTAACTTTAGAACCAATTAATTTTGATTTAATTAAACAAGAATTAATTTCAAGATTTGATGGATCAAATTCAAAAATTAATGAAACTGATTTAGCCAGTTATATAATGTATCCAAAAGTTTATAATTCATATCGTGAATCTTTAGAAAAATTTGGTGATTTATCTGTTTTACCAACAATTAATTTTTTAACTCCAGCTAAAATTAATGAAGAAATTGTGGTTGATATTGAACAAGGTAAAACTCTTATTATAAAATTATTAGCTGTGGGTGAAATTAGTCAACAAACTGGTAATCGTGAAGTATTTTTTGAATTAAATGGTGAAATGAGATCAGTTACAATTGATGATAAAACGGTTTCAATTGAAACAAAAACAAGACCAAAAGCTTCTCAACCAAATGATGTTGGTGCACCAATGGCTGGTGTTGTTATTGAAATTAGAGCAAAAGAACATCATGAAGTTAAAAAGGGTGATCCAATTGCTGTTTTATCAGCTATGAAAATGGAAATGGTTATTAGTGCTCCTGTTTCAGGTAAAATTGGTGAAATTTTAATTAAAGAAGGTGATTCAGTTGATGCAAGTGATTTAATTACAAGTATATTAAAATAAATTTAATTATTATTACCACTTGATAATTTACTTTTATTTTAATTATGTTATGAAACTTTTATTCGTTTTCACGATTCTGTAATATTGTCTTTTGTTTTTTTTTTATTTATTATTAGAATTTATGTGTTTTTCTTTTATCTTTCTATTTATTTGTCATACGTTTATATATATTAATTATAAAGATTATTATAAAAAAAAAAAGAATCAAAATTGAAAGGATTAATTGATATGCTTGTACGATTAACGATGAAAATATTCATTGATAAACCACAACATTTTTTCATTTGATTAGTTATGACTCTTCCTGTTTTCAAAAAATATATTATGAGTTGAATCATTAATTACTTCAATGATTTAATTGACTCGTCGTCATATTGGTCAATCGGTTAAAGTACAATTTCATTTTTGTATGTTCATTCATTTGTATATATTGATTATAATATCATCAAAGAGTTAAGATTAGGATGTGACTATAACATTTAAACCTAAATGTACTTGCTCTTTACCTGATCAGTTTTGATCTCTCACCCTTAAATGATAAAATAGATTTTTGTTTTAGCTATTCTTTGAATTAAAAGGTAAAACTGTGATAATCTTTTAACCCATAAAATTCAAACTACTTCAAATTTATCATGACTTTCCTTAAATAATTGTCATTTTATAATTCGTGTGACTCTTGTTTGTCAATAAACAGAACTATTTTGACTCAACATGAATTAGTGAAAATTATCATATATATATCACTCATGACATTTTAGATATATAACTTGTTTCTCTTAATCAATCATGAAGTAATGCTTTCAATGAAAAGATTTGTTTGATTGATGAATTACCCACTTATAGATTCTTTCTTTGATGAGTTTTTGATAAATACAGAATCGTATTATAAAGTGAAGGGAATTGATTTTGATCGGATTTAATTATTGAAGTCATTCATCGTCTTCCTTTAATCTCGTTTACTTTTTTGTTTCTCGTAGTAAAGTTTCCATTACAGTTTGAGTGAAGTTGATAAATTTATCATGTCGACTTTGATAATATGAGCTTTAAGCTAGTTGTTGTTGGTGAGAAGAATAATTCAATCATTTCTTCTATTAACACCTCTTTTATTTGATTTATATCCTAATCCTAATCCTAATTCTCTTTTCCTCTTATTTTGTAATTCATTTAATTTCGCTTGACTTAATCTATCTTGTTCTTCCTTTAACTCAATCTCATCCAATAATTGATTATTTTCATTTTCTAAATTATTCAATTCATTAATTAATTTTTGTTCTTGATTAAATTTATTTGTAATTTCAATTTCTTCATCATAATCATCATTTTCATCATTTTCATTATTTTCTTTCATTTTACTAAATTTTCCATCCCATTTTGGATTATTTAGTATTTGATTGGTAAATTCAGTTTGTGATAATATTCTAATCCAATCTTCTAATAATTTACTTGTATGATCTGTTGATTGTTTTGTTTTATTTATATTTATTTGACTTTTTTGAATTGATTCAAGTAATGAATCTATGGTTGAATTAACATTGGTAAGTTGTGCTAATTCTTTTTCAAGAGCAAGTTGTCTCTTCGCTGTGTTTATACTTGACATTGATTATTCTAATACTTTCTACTTGGAATTCTTCAGTAGATTTTATATTACTTGAATTGATTAAATTGTGTTTATGAGTGAAAACAAAAACAAAAAACAAAAATAAAAACAAAAAAACAAAAAATCTCAAAACTTCATAAATTATTGATTAATCAAATCTTCAAGACGTTAATTAACTTTATTCATTTTTCATTGACTAAAATATGACAGATCCTTTACCCACAAGATGGGAAATCGAATTAGAATTCGTTCAATCATTATCAAACATTCAATACGTTAATTATTTAGCTCAAAATAGTTATTTTTCAAATGAAGAATTTATAAATTATCTTAATTATCTTACCTATTGGAAAGAACCAAATAATTCAAAGTATCTTGTTTATCCAAATTGTCTCCATATTCTAACTTTATTACAAAGCGAGGAATTCAGAAAATCCATTGTCAATCCTGAATTTATGAATAGTTTAATGAATGATATGGTTAAAAGATGGCAAAATCCAGATGATGGTATATTTTCAGGTATAACTCCAAAATCTCCAATAAATCAAAAAGATCAAATCCAAGATCAAAATCAACAACCTCAATCACAATCACAATCACAATCACAACAAGAAATTCCTAATGATTTTGAATCGAACATTCCTTCATCAATTCCACAACTAAATGATAGTTTAGGTATTTCTCCTAGTAAAGAAACTATTAATTCAACTCCAAATATTCAGATTGATGGAATTGACAGCAACTCAGATCGTAAAAGTATTAATGGTGATAATAACGATAGTATAGTTCTATCTACACAAAACACTGAAACTCCTAATGAAGGTGATGAAAAAACTAATGACTACAAAACAAATGAAAGTAACGGTAAAATAATTGAAGAAAATGGTAACGACGTTGAACAAAAAATATGATAACTTTTAGTAATTTGATATATGTAAAACCAGTTAAAAAGAGAGACGGTCAACAAGAATGTCGATTTATACTCATGACCACCTGAAATGGAGTGTTGAAGTATTTAACTTGATGTAATCATGCTATCTAGCCAAGATAATTAAATATCACAGTATACCGAATTGTGTTAATTGGATACACAGTAATAGAAGACGAGAATAGGACTTTTGGGTCCAATCTAAATTTATAAAAAATAGGACAGTAAAAAAAAATTGAGCCTAATTGTATCATACTTATATATCATTAATGAACGACTTCATAAACGTGGGGCTATTCCTGTATTAGCTAAGGTATATATTGGTACGACTTCTATAAACCATGCGCTATATCTTTTTTATGAATATGTGGTGAAGAACCGGCTCATATAGCTGTAAAGTTTGAATCTTTTTTGAGTAATAAATTTTAAAATTATTGAGATTTTTGTTTACAAAGCTGCAAAATTATAAAAAAATATACAAATACAAAATAACCACCGCCAAAATAACATCATATCTTAGCTACCACTCAAGCATCCCATATTCACGTCTCACTTAATCTATTCAGCTATATCTAAGCTACCAATAATCAACAAAAAGGAATAAATAACCATCAAAAACTGCTACTAAAACTTTGCTACAAATTTGCTTCCACTTGTCTTTTTTTATTGTTACATTAACCTACTACATTATTCTTTCCAGGTTCCTGCTGGACTGTTATGTCTTCATATCAAGACTTATTTGAGTACGGACCATTTGAATTTGAAATCTACATGCGAGATATGGATGATAGAAGCTCCGATTTCAATAGTGAGATGAATGAAACTATTGAAGAAATTATTCAGAGAACTGAAAACAATAATGTTCAAACAGCTAAAAGTAATAGAGAGACCATAAAACAAGATTTTTTTAATAGAAGTAAAGCTTTGGAATATGAATCTTTAGTAAAATCAAGCTTGGATAAGAAGGAGAAATTGAAACCATCATCAAGTAGTGATTCTCCACAGATTATTGTGATTTCCGATCATTCAGACTCCTCTGAGGTGAAAGAAGACGTTGCCAAAGATAAGGGATCTAAACGTCAATGGAGAAAAAGGAAAAGATCAAGACGAAGAAATTTTACCCCATCATATAATACCAAATATAGGCGAATTGCCAACAGGAAATGGAGAACTAAAGTTTATTCACCAATTACTTATGAAGTTCCGAAACACGAAAAGCCTTCAGATGCTTTAGTTCTTACAGATGAGCAAGTACAAGACTATATTTTAAACAGTAATATGGAATTGAGTAATGAATTTTCCAAGAAAGTTTCTGATTTGGAGAATAATTCTAACACTGACACCTTCTTCAATGATGTTTTAGTGCCAGACCCAATAGACCTTAAGCCTCATGATAGTTCAGTTGAGCCAAGACTGATTAGCATTACATCGCAAAGAAAGATGAGAACCAGATCATCATCCAATTTGGAAGAAGAAGACGAGGATAAAACTATCACAGAAAGTAGAAGTTCAAGGGAGAAAGATCAAGAGCCTTTAGCAGTTATCAATGAAACAAATAATGAAACAAATAATGAAACAAATAATGAAACAAATAATGAAACTAAAGAAGAAAGAAAAGTGAAACTCAGAGTTTTTATGGCATATCCAATTGAAACGACTTTTAATCCTGGATATACCACAGGAAGCTCATCTCAATTAGGTTCTTCTCAATTAGGTTCTTCTCAATTAGGTTCTTCTCAACTAGAATCTGGTCAAGTGAGTTCTTCTACTCAATCCAATGGGGAAGAAAATCAAAAAATTGAGAGTGACGCTACTTTCCAGTCAAAGAATGAGCAGCGTGCTACTGGAAATGACTTGATCACTAAAAACTCGTCGAATTTAACAATTCCAACGAATATCCATCATCATTTGACTGAGATAAGTAAAAAATTAGATAGGAAGTGTGAGCAGTCAGCCGTGCCACCAAAAATAATTACAAGAGAAAGATGGTTAGAATCTATAAAAAGAGATGATCAAATTAGTTCTAAAGCAGATTTAAAGAAAAGTAAAGTCTTACACGAAGAGAATCTTAACTACGAATCTACAGAGGAAGAAATCTCTATTGATGGAGACTATTCAAAACCAGAAGCATCAATAATCAATGGCTTAACTATATTCAAGGTGAGGTCTACAAAAAGTGAGCAAATAATCACATCGAATTCATTATCAAAAAATGATATTATCGAATGTAATCCTGCAAAACCGAAAGCTCAAAGTTTAGAGCCTAACTTCAAAATCAACCAGCCTGACACTTTTACTGCAAATTCAACGGAAAAATCGCATACAAATAAATCACTTAGACCAGATCATAGTGGATTTGACACAATAGATGACAGTTTAACGCCACATGAAATCCTCGAAAGATCCAATAACGAAGCAGAGTTAACACAAATGACAACACACGAGGAGATGGAAGAAGTACCTGAAGCCCAAATGGAAAATGAAGAGGAAGCAGAGGAAAGTGAAGAGGAAGCAGAGGAAAGTGAAGAGGAAACAGAAGAAAGTGAAGAGGAAGCAGAAGAAAGTGAAGAAGTCTTAGAATCTATGGATGTTGATGGCGACTTTGACTCACCAAAAAATGTGTTTGAAATTTTAAGGTTTATTCACTTCATCAACGAACCCGTGCGTGAAGTTTATACACCCGTATGCGCAGTAGACGAGCGTGATTTCAATGATGCTTTATGTGTACAATATTATAGTGGAAGGAGTCGAATTGTAAGGATGTTTGAAAATTTAGCCAGATTTGAGTTCGATGGTGATGTTCAGCAACGTCTTGATACAAGCAACAATAAACTCTTATTACAATTAATAAACTGTTCTGGTGATGATAATCGAAGAATTAGGAGAGAATGGGGATACTTGAGAGAAGAAGGTATGACTTTTTTCAAAATGCCTTATAGTGCTAATATCATCATTTTTCCTGAATACATAAGATACGAAAATGACGTGAATGGTATAATTCGACCAGATACATTCAGTGTTTTATGTCCATATTGTCCATTGATGAACTTCATCAAAGAATTTGGAAATATATCATATGAAGATCATCTTATGATAATGCACGGAATTGTAAAAGGTTACGTAATACCAAGTGGATATAATCGTGGATATTACACTAATCCACTAAGTGGACGTCCTCAGGATGGAATGATTTGTCCAATCTGTTATGTTGTTGTTCCCCTTCTCTTTGATTCTCTTCCATTGACAACTAGTTATTATGTTCATTTCCTTCAATTCCACAGAATGTCAGATGACAGAGCACGTGGTAATCAATTTTTGTTCTTCACAGGTGTTGATCTCATTACATATTGATAGTTATAGTTTTATAGTCATAAATCAGAGATTTGTTATTTGGCAGCAATAGTACTCTTTTTTTGCTACACTGCAAAAAAAAAAAGTAATTTGTGGCAATTTTTTGTCACATGACCAATTTTTCGCTTGTTTTTGGTGGTCAAAAAATGCTATTAAAAGAGCAAAGATAAAGATAAAGAGTTTTGTAATACTTCTTTTCAGGTTAGTCTAGATAGTCATAATGCCACCCATAAAAGACAACCATAATGATGATGTGTATACAAAGCATTTCAATAAATTAAATAATTGGTCACAAGCATTAACGAATTATACTAAAATAAGCATATTTGAATTAGGATTTTTCTTATCATTTTCAATAAATTTCTTAGTTGCAAGAATAATTCATTTCACAAGTCAACCAGAGGAAGTTTATAATTATTATAATGATAAGAGAAATTTCTTGAATCAAGTTTTCGTTAAGAAAGGTTGGGGTTGGACAACTTTAGTTATCATGATTTTTTACTCGTTATTATTTTTACATAATCAACATATCAAAGTTCAAACAAGTCAACAAAAGATATCCACATTGAAAAATGCATTAATCAAATATGTTTTGGTGACTGGTTGGTGGATACTTTTCACCCAATGGTGTTTTGGATTACCCATAATGGATAAAATCTTCGTATGGACCGGTGGTAAATGTACCGGTATTAAGTCAGATAAATATGATTATTTCTTACAAAATAGTGGTGATGTTAAATCAGTCTTCAAAGCAATCACAAACACAATTAATGATAATGCATTCTATGAGTCAAGCGACATTACTTCTTACACATGTAAAAAATTAAGGGGAAACTGGATTGGGGGTCATGATCCATCAGGTCATGTGTTTTTAATGATTCATTCATCATTATATTTATTCTTGGAAGTTGCACCATTTTGGTATTCATGGACTCAATTGAAACATAGTGTTCAAAAATTGATAACCGGTACCAAAAACAATAGTTCAAACATATTATCTAATTTGAAGGTATTTGCATTTGAGACACCACATATACTGGTAATCTTATTGATATCTATGTGGTGGTTTATGTTATTGATGACAAACATGTATTTCCACTCAATAGCGGAAAAAGTGGTTGGCTTGTTCTTTGGGTATATTGGTATAATAGCGGTGTATTACATACCGAGATGGTTAAAGTGAAGAGGTAAAATTTCAGTTTGTGTCTTTACTTTTTATATATATAAAAGAAATGTACGTGATTTAAGTTACAAAACAAGTAGTTTAATTAGATTATAATTATCAAGTGGCTCTGTTCACCTAAATAATATCAATTAGTATACCACAATCAGATTGAGTGAACTGAAATTGGATGAGCTTGGTTGTGAAAATTTCATTCTATCACCAATCTCTTAAATCCTACAAAACTGTGGAAACTATTCGAAACCACGAGTTATGTGAGTACCTGCATCCTACCATTAGAAGGTAAAGCAGAAGGGAGAAAGGAGAGCATAGAAAATAGAAAAGCATGTTTGGGTGATCGTCTCTTTCATTTGTAATTTAATTACAGTTTCGTGTCTTTTCAAGTACCAAATATAAACTCACAAGAATACGTGATTGTACATATGAAGAATGCTTTCAAGTTGTGAAATTACGGGGGGACGGGCTTCATACCTCAGTATGTAATTTATCTAGAATTTATTTTTTTATAGATGCACTAGTTTGATTCTAATTACATGTTTTAATGATATATTTCTTCAACCTACTCTTGCAACAGAACATGAGTCGAGGAATGTGCAATCACAGAGGGTTGTGTTTGTTTGTTGACACACTTATTTGTTTACCATAACAAACATTCGCTTATCAGAATACAATCAACTGGTAGTACCAACAAAGTCAACCTAACAACCAACCACAATAAGCCTGGGTGTAGGTCTTTATCCAGGTGCAAATTTCACATACACCATGGGTCACCCACCAATGAACAAGCGGTATGGCAGCCCACCACCACATCCATGCATCACTACAGCTTTCTTCCCAAACAATACGTGGGTTGAAGAAATACGTAAAGCACAGTAATCAAGTGCCTTTGCTGTTCCTTTTCGTTGCAGAACAAACGCGAAACAAAACGCGAGTTTTTTCGTTTTTCATGGAAAGAAAATGTTGCAATTTTTCACACTGTTTTTTTTTTACGCGTTTTGTTTGCACCCCGAAAACAAAGGTGGAAAAAAGGAGACATCAACAAATAAACATGTCTAAAAATCAAACACAATAGTCTAATATTAGATGGCATACATACAAAATATATAATCATATACAATAATATATATGTGAACTCAAATGAACGTTTGATAGGCCTTGTTTTTTTACGTTCTCGAAGGCTTTTACACTCTTTAATAATATCAACAACTTAATTCTTCTCATTACTTTCTTCTTCTTCTTCTTCTTCTTCGTTGTATAATCAATAAACCTATCCAAATATTGTCACTCTCTTAAGGTCATCCTCACGCATAATATAACTTCATCCAGAATATAATTCTCACCTTGATATAATTCTGGTACCCTAATTCAAATCTAAATCTCGTTGAAGTAAAATCATACCAATTACGACAAATATAAACTCAAGTAACAACTACAACGTAAAAATCTGAATAAAAAGATTCAGCAAAGATAAAGAAAGATGATGCTACATACTTTCGTATTTCTATTCATATATCTTCCCATCGTTTATGCTTCGGCATACGTTGGGTTCCCATTTGATGAACAACTTCCAAATATAGCGAGAGTGAATCAAAGTTACTCATTTACTATGGCAAACACAACTTATAAATCATCAGATGGTGTAATTCAATATTCAGCCTCTAATTTACCATCTTGGCTTTCATTCGATGATGCATCAAGAACTTTTAGCGGTACTCCATCATCCGAAGACGTTTCAACGTTCGATATCACATTAACCGGAACAGATTCATCTGACGGTTCCACTATTTCCAACAACTACTCTATGATTGTTTCTGATGATCATGGATTACAATTATCTTCATCAGATGTCATGTTCACCGAAATTGCTAGATATGGTGATACTAATGGTAATGATGGTTTGGTGGTTAGTCCAGGTGATAAATTCAGTATACAATTTAAAAAATCCGATTTTAAATCTTATTCAGATTCAACCAGAGATATCATTGCTTATTATGGTAGATCTGAAGATAGAAGTTCATTACCAAGTTGGATGAATTTCGACGGTGATTCATTAACATTCTCAGGTACTGTTCCTTATGTTACTTCAGACATTGCTCCTTCATTCAGTTATGGATTCAGTTTTATTGCTTCTGATTATTATGGTTTTGCAGGAGCAGAAGGAATTTTCAAATTGGTTGTGGGAGCTCATGAATTAAGTACCTCATTAAATGAAACTATAAAAATCAATGGTACATTGGAAGATTTTTTCGACGTTGAAATTCCAATTTTTGATGATATTTATTTAGATAATGAAATTATCGCATCACAAAATATTTCATCAGTTTATGTTGATGATTTACCTGATTATATAACTCTTAACACCAATAATTATTCATTAACGGGTAATTTCCCTGATAAGTCAACTTTCGATAATTTTTCAGTGGTTGTTGAAGATGTCTTTGGTAATTTTGTCGAATTACCTTATCTGTTTGATGCAATTGGATCAGTTTTCACCGTTAAAAAATTACCAAATGTTAACGCTACAAGAAATAATTTTTTCGATTATGAATTATTAAAATCATATTTCACCGATTTTAATTCAACGAAAATTTCAGTAAGTTTCAATGGTTCTGATGATTGGTTGACTTATCATAAAAATAATCAAACTTTTAATGGTGAAGTTCCGAAAAATTTTAAACAATTATCGGTTAAAGTGAAAGCAGAATCAAATTATGATTCAGAAACCAAATCTTTCAATATAAATGGAATTGCTAAACATCACAAACATAAATCATCATCATCATCCAAGTCATCATCATCTAAATCTTCATCATCATCATCCTCACCTTCAAGTTCATCATCATCAGGATCAACTCCACTTAAAACATCCAAAAAAAATTCTAGTAATCACAAAGCCTTAGCAATTGGATTAGGAGTAGGTATACCTGCTTTCCTTTTATTAATTGCCAGTATAATATTAATTTGTTGTTGTATGAAGAGAAGAAAACAAAAGAAAGAAACTGGAGTAGATGATGAAGCAAATGATAATAATAAAGGTAATTCATCCGCAACTCCAGAATTAACTGGTCCAGGATTTGGTATAACTCATGATAATGATGATCATGATGAAGATGCTAAACAATTGGCTTCATTAAATGTATTAAAATTAGATGGTAAATCAAATGATAATTCTGATGTTGAAAGTACATCATCATCTGTAACTCACGTTGAAAGTCTTAATCTGAATTATTATGATGCAAGTGAACAACCAATTAAATCATGGAGAGCTAATGATAAATCAGAATATAAAAATAAAAGTACTGATGAATTAAGAAATTCAGTTGGATCAATGAGTACTGTTAATACAGAACAATTATTTTCAGTTAGATTAGTTGATGATTTACAAAGTCAAAGAGAATCATCATTATTTTTAAGTAATAATTCATTAAATGGATTATTAAGAAGAGAAAATTCATCAGGTAATTTACAAAGATTAGATAGTGATGGTAATATAATAATGAATTCAAGTCCAACTAGACCAAAAGTTTCAAGATCACCATCAGCTAATCTTGATAAATTAATTGAAGAACATGATACTCTTGATAAAAGTCTTGATACTACTATAAATAATGATAATCTTAGTAATAAGATTAATAATAATGATAATAATAATAATAAATTATATGAAACTGATCAATCATCAAGTGGACATTTATTATCAAGATTTGAAACATCAAATCCTGCAATTTATTATTCATCAAATTCAACATCATCAAATTATTTAAATGCAAATGGTGATTTAGATAATGATGATGAATTCAAATTAAGTCAAAATTCATTAGGTGAATTTCAATGGTCATCAGAAAATGTCAATACCACTAATATAATTTCAAATAATAATACTAATAATAACAATAATAATTTTGATATTGATAGTGATGATGAACTTGATTTTAATGATGGTAAAACATTATCAAATTATAAACAAAATAATCAATCTTTAAATATAATCCCACTTAATAATACTCATAATAATAATGAAACAAATGAAATTTCACCATTTAATAATGGTAATGGGAATAATAATAGTGATTATGAAATTTCAAATGTTCCAACAATTGATAAAAAGGCAAAATTAGTTGATTTTACAAGAAAAGGTAGTTTAAGACAATCAGCTCATGAACCAAATTTTACATTTGATGGACAATCAGTTCAAGTTCATGATAATGATAGTGATTATTCACCTTAAATTTTTAATCATTAATTTTATATGATTTATTGCATTTTTTTTTTCTCTCGTTCTTCTTCTTATTCTCCAACTAACTTCATTATACCCCAATTTTTTTTGTTTTTCACAGCCATATGTTTGTTTTTTCCAGTTTTACTTGTTCTTTAACCCATTTTATTCGCTTTATACCAAAAAAACCCTCTTCTTCTTTTTTTTTTTCTTGTTTGATTTCAAACACCTCCTTATTCCTTTAATGTATTAATAACGACTTTTTATAATTTATATAATTTAATTTAATCTAATTTAACTCCTACTTAATTGTGAAAATAGTTTGTATCACATAGACATTCATTTATTACGGGGAATGAGTTACCTAAAAATTGAAACGAAGATCTTGAAAAGAAGATATTGAAAAGAAGATTTATTTGGAAAACTACTAAAAGATGATTATTTGAATCAACTACTTTAACAATATTAATTAAATATGAGCAATTATGCATTATGGTGAGGTAAAAGTATGAATACTTAATCTATAAAGGAAATAGGGAGAAACGAGGAAGAAAAGAAAAAAAAAGTAAGAGAATGGGTTTAATAAATAGAACGATCATTAATTGATAAAGATAGTTAAATAATAGAACTATCGTGAATTAATAATAAGGATAATAAATAAGGATGATATATTTTCATTAACTTTGATAAAGTTATATTTAACTTTTTCATGTTTTTTTGTTATTCATAATTTTTCATTCGATGGAATGTATGAGTGTATGTATGAGTTAATTTTTTAATGTAATTTTGGGAAAGTATCAACGAATTGAGCAGTATCATAAGCTCTTCTTCTACCTTCAACATATTCCATCATTTCTGAATAAGTTTGAGGAATAACTGAAGAATAACCAGGAATATTTTCACCAACTGAATTTTTTGGAACAAAGAAAGAATAAATAAAACAACCCGATTCTTTTGATTCATCACTATCTAGATTTTTAATAAAAGTATCAACTTTAACTTGAACTAAAGTACCAGGTTCCAGTAAGAAAGCATCAGAATTTTTTGAAATTTTATTGGTTGCAGGTAATCTAAAATCAAAAGGAGAATTTGCATTTGCATCATCATCTTCACCACCTTCAAAAATATGTTCAGTATAAGCAATTGAAGCATCCATACTTAAAACTGAACCAACAGGGACAGGAGCTTTAAAAGTAGTTGAATCTAAAGAAACAAATCTTGGACCAGCAGATGAAAAAGCAGCAGCAGCACAATAAGCTAATTCAAAAGATTGTCTTAATAAATAACCACCAAAAATCATATAAGAATGTCTATTTCTATATTGAGGTTGCATAAATAAAGTTGAACTTATCTTAGTATCTTTCATAAATGTTAAATTTTTTGGTTTATCAATTTTTTTTTCTAAAGATTTTGATGATTTCCACATATCATAAATTAATTTTGATTCTTCAGAATTTGGTTCAATTAATTTTTTATTTTTGGCGGCTAATTTTTTTTTGGCATTATGAGATTCAGCTCTTCTATAATCTAACCATTCTTTTTCAGTTATTGGTAATAATTTATTGATTGCAAATGCTTTATTATCAATTGGAGATCTTGCAACAAATGTAAAATTTGCAGTTAAAAATACATTATCTGATGGTAAAGTATCTTCAGAAATATTTGAAGGTAATTCATCATCAAATGCATAACCTTTAACCGTAATTTCCATTGAAGATTTACCAGTCCAAGTAACTGAACCAGCTAAAAGAAAATTATAATTTGTAATTTCATCAACTTTTTTAACCATATAAATTCTATCAACAGAAGCAGTTACATTAACTGGTTCAGCAGGAGCACATAATCTATAAGCAATTCTACCAGCAAGAGCATCTAAATCTTGAAATAATTGACCAGCTCTTAATCTACCAAAAGCATTTATATAAGAATCACATAACCATTCATCATCTTTAAAGGGTAAAGTAAGATAAGAGAAAGATTCTGATCTTGTCTTTTCAGTAACTTGAGTGGTAATTGGAGAAGTATATGAAAAACTATTTAAAGTTTTACCGGCAGCTTTTTGTTTTTCTTGTTCTCTTAAAGCATCAATCCAAGTTGCTTTATTGGGGTATTTTTGCAGATCATTTATATCCGCCATTATAGTGGCAGCAGCATCAGCGGCATCAGCAGCATTATTTGAACCAGCTTTATCAGGTCTATGAAAATTAACTCTAGAAGATTGAGAATTAAATCTTATTGAACTTGAAATCACCGATTTTGATAAACCTGAAGAAGGTTTAATAAATGATCTCAACATTATAATTTTTTAGATGGGGATTGATATATATGAAGTAAATGTATGAATGAATAGTTTTAACAGGATGTTAAGTTATTCTTATATAGATGAGATTAATAGATCCGGGATAGCTAGGAACGAAAGGAGGGGAGGGGCAAGAAGGTGGACAGCAGGTCGGAAGTAGGGGGCGATGAGGAGAAGCGGTCCATGCCCCGGAAATGCACTCTGGCTAGTATGTAGAAGTCACGTGTGGAACTACTAACTTAGTATACGAAGTAGAACCGGAACTACAAGATGTCGAAAGAAAACATCATATAACAGCCAGACAGTCATAGTATCAATAGGATGATTGATAAACATGATAAATAATAAGACCGTAAATGAATATGACTCAACATATACATTGAGCAAGCCGTGCCATAAAATATTGCTACAAAAAATAGGTATAAATGAGAAATTGTTGGTGATAACAAGAGACAATGATATAATAATGGCTGCTAATCAAAATACAACAAAATGGAAACACAACATACAACATTCAATATACCATATACCATATTACTTGATAGTATCTAGAATCGAGTAGGTTACATCTGATAGTATCCACTTTCTAGTATCTAGTATGTATAACGGGCAGAGATAATAGACAAAAGAGGGGCCAGTGAGTGTTTCTGTATGTGATGCTGTATTTGTTTGTTTTTGTTGGTGATGTAATCCCAAATTGATGGGCGAGAAAAGCACCATCGCCCCGGGAGTGGTGTACACACAAAAACACTCCCGGTTGTCTGTGCTGATCCCGACACACACCGGGCTGGATGAGGGTGGGGTGTGCGATCCTCAAAAACAAAAACATAAAACATCCGTACACTTCTCAAAAAAGTCAAGCACCCGTACACACTGAGTAAAAACCCGTACACCAATCACGTGACCACCAGCATGTACGGGTGTTGCATATGTTGGGTTGGTGGAGATGTAAGTCCGGCCCAATGTACCAGCGGGCGGGTCGTGTCCTTGCGCAAGAAAAGTGATACGGTCCTCATCTGTCCGTACAACACTAATCTTTTCTAAACCAATGCCAGAAATATCACAAATCTCACTGGAAAATTTAGTACTGTAAATAACAATACTAGCGATTATCAATACTCTCAATTTCTCAATTGGAATATCGATAATCTGTTTACGCTTATATTATTCTTTAAACCTCTTTCTTTTTCTATCCCCCTTTTCCCAATTAATTGATCTTATATTATCCCTTTCTTCTGTTGTCATTATATATATATCAAAGATTCATTAGTTATGGCTCCAACTAAATTATCTTCTGTTGCTAAAACAGCTAATTTAGCTGCTTCCGCTTTAAAAAATGGTATAACTTCAAGATCTTTAAAACAATCTGGTCAATATCAAGCACTTAGAATGATGGATGGTCCTTCCTCTTCTTCTCCTTCTTCTATTCGTTCCGCATCCTCTACCGCCGGTGCTAAAACCATGACTGTTCGTGATGCTCTTAATTCTGCCATTGCTGAAGAATTAGATCGTGATGATGATGTATTTCTTATGGGTGAAGAAGTTGCTCAATATAATGGTGCTTATAAAGTTTCAAGGGGTTTATTAGATAGATTCGGTGAAAGAAGAATTGTTGATACTCCAATTACCGAAATGGGTTTCACCGGTTTAACCGTTGGTGCTGCTTTAGCTGGTTTAAAACCAATTTGTGAATTTATGACTTTTAATTTTGCTATGCAATCAATTGATCATATTATTAATTCTGCTGCTAAAACTTATTATATGTCTGGTGGTACTCAACCTTGTAATATTACTTTTAGAGGTCCAAATGGTGCTGCTGCTGGGGTTGCTGCTCAACATTCTCAATGTTATGCTGCTTGGTATGGTTCAATTCCTGGTTTAAAAGTTTTATCTCCTTATTCTGCTGAAGATTATAAAGGTTTAATGAAAGCTGCTATTAGAGATCCAAATCCTGTTGTTTTCTTGGAAAATGAAATGGCTTATGGTGAATCTTTTGAAGTTAGTGAAGAAGCTCTTTCATCTGATTTCGTTTTACCAATTGGTAAAGCTAAAATTGAAAGAGAAGGTACTGATATCACCATGGTTTCTCATACCAGAAATGTTATGCATTGTTTACAAGCTGCTGAACAATTAGAAAAAGATTATGGTATTAAAGCTGAAGTTGTTAATTTAAGATCAATTAAACCAATGGATACTGAAACTATTTTCAATTCTGTTAAAAAGACAAATCATTTAATTACCGTTGAAGCTGGTTTCCCTGCTTTCGGTGTTGGTTCTGAAATTTGTGCTCAAATTATGGAATCTGAAGCTTTTGATTACCTTGATGCTCCAGTTGAAAGAGTTACTGGTTGTGAAGTTCCAACTCCTTATGCTAAAGAATTAGAAGATTTTGCTTTCCCTGATACTGAAGTTGTTATGAGAGCTGCTAGAAAAGTTCTCTCTTTATAAGAAAGTTATGAAACAAAATAAAATAAAACAAAATCAAATCATATCAAATCATGTCAAATCATATCAAATCATGTCAAATCAAATCAAATCAAAACTCATATATGAAAATTTAATACAATCATCTTATATAATACAATACTTAACGTAAAAATAACATAAAAGAATTATTTCTACAATAAATGAAGATACATTAATCTTGAGTTACTCAGTATACATAATAGTACTATCGTAGAATAAATTCATAAATCTGGTAATTTATTGAGTTGCAATTTTTCTGATAAACCACGTAATTAAATACGCGACCTCAAAAAAAAAAAAAAGATCACATTAAATGAACAACACGTAACGTTTGATTTAATAAAATTTAACTTTCATAATTCCAAACCATGTCGGAAGAAAAGGGTAAGGTTCATAAAAGAATTCTGTCAGTTGATCCGTCTTCATCATCCGGTAATCAATTGAATTATTCTCATGCTGCTTTCGATGAAGAAAATGATGGTGTATTACCAATATCTCAACAAGATATTAAACCATTAAGACCAAAATCATCTAATCCCACAAATAATAATAAACTATTAAAACAAGATAGGAAAGCATTCGTGGTACTTGTAATACTATACCTACTTCAAGGAGTCCCCGTTGGACTTGCATTTGGCTCAATTCCATTTATACTTAAATCAAAATTATCATATTCTCAAGTTGGGATTTTTTCATTAGCAGCATATCCATATTCATTAAAATTATTATGGTCTCCCATAGTTGATGCAATTTATTCTCGTAAAATTGGTAGAAGACAATCTTGGATTATACCCGTTCAAACAATTTCTGGTTTTACTTTAATTTATCTTGGTTGTATAATTGATAAATTAATTTTAGATCCGGAATTATATTTAACCACTATAACTATGTGTTTTTTAAGTTTAGTGTTTTTTTGTGCAACTCAAGATATTGCCGTTGATGGTTGGGCATTAACTTGTTTATCTCCTGAATCTTTATCTTATGCATCAACGGCTCAAACCATTGGTATAAATTCAGGTTATTTTTCATCTTTCACAATTTTTTTGGCTCTTAGTTCACCTGATTTTGCTAATAAATATTTAAGATCAATACCTCAAGATACTGGATTATTTAGTCTTGGTCAATACCTTTGGTTTTGGGGTTGGGTTTATCTTATTGTAACTGTACTTCTTTTTTTCATACCTGAAGATCCTCCTCATTTAGCTAAAAAAAATGCCATTAAATTATCAAATGAAAAGGTAAAATTTGAATCTTTTAATAATAATGGATCTCATAAATATTTTCAAGAATTAAAAAATGTTTATTATGAAATGTTTCAAATTTTAAAATTACCAAATGTTCAAACTTTTGTTATAATTTTATTAATTGCAAAATTAGGTTTTCAAGTAAATGAATCAGCTACAAATTTAAAATTAATTGAAAAAGGTTTATCAAAGGAAGATTTATCAATAACTGTACTTATAAATTTCCCATTTGAAATGTTATTTGGTTATTACGCAGGTCGTTGGTCAAATGGTAAATCTCCATTAAAACCTTGGATATTTGGTTTTACAGGTAGATTAATTTCAGCAATTTTAGCTCAATTCATTGTATATTTTTTCCCAGAAAATAAACCAATAAGTTCATTTTATTTCTTATTAATTATTTTACAACATTTATTAGGTTCATTTATGTCAACTATTCAATTTGTTTCACTTTGTGCATTTCATACAAAAATTGCTGATCCTGCAATTGGTGGTACTTATATGACAACGCTTAATACATTATCAAATTATGGTGGTACTTGGCCAAAATTAATTATTTTTTTCCTTATTGATAAATTATCTTATACAATTTGTAAGAAAAATGATGAAAATCAATATTTTGATATTATTTTAGAATCTGATAAATTAAAATGTACTGAAAATGGTGGAATTATTCATATTTTAAGAGATGGTTATTATTATACTAATGCAATTTGTATTTTATTAGGTTTCATCATTTTATTTTGGTGTAAGAAAAAAGTTATGTATTTACAAACTTTACCTCAAAGTTCTTGGAGAGTTAGAAAAGATGATTAATATTTTACTTAGAATTAAATTAATTATTACATTAGATTATCTTAATCCTTAAAAAAATTGTATTATAGTAAACCTTTGATGTATTTATCTATTATTGATTAATCTATAATGTGAATATATGTAGTATGTAAACTCAAAAGAATGACAGGAAAATTAAATAATATATTTTAATGATTGGCTGAAGCAAAATCATCATTTAAAAAATCAATTGGTGAAAATGGAATTTTTGAACTATCATTCATTTTTTTTGAAATTGATGAATTTATACCAATTATTGAAGGTATAAGTGAAGTATCAAGTGGTGATTCATATTGCATTTGTTTAACATTGATTGAATTGGTATTAAGTGATGACATAATTAAATGATGATTTGAACCATTATATGATGAATTAGTTGAATTTGGTGATCTCGTATGAATAAATGAATTACTTCTAGGCAATGATTTTGCAATTGCAGAAATTGTATTTGAAATAAATTTTTTAGATGGTTTATTATTAATATTATTATTACTTAATGTTTTATGAATTGATGATGACGTTGAAATGTAATGTGGTGGTGGTGGAGTTAGCGTATAACTTATATCAGCATTATTTCTTTGAGAATTTAATAATGAAGAAGTTTCATCAAAATGTTTATTATGTTCATTATGTTCATCATAATTATTAATTAAATTTGATGAATTCAGATTATTTAAATATGGTGTTCTTTTATTTGTTAAAACTGAATGTGAATATGCGTTATAATGATTGGTATAAAAAGAACCATCTGAATCTTGATCTTCATCAATTGCATTGTCATTATTATACCAATTGGATTTAAATGGTGATGAAGTTTTCGATGAAAGATTTGATTTTCTTCTTCTTGATTGATTCTTCTTTTTAATCTTATCTTTTTTATTATGTTTATTATTATTATGTTGCTCATTGATATGTAAGTCATGATTGAAATATCCATTAAGGTCATCATTTGGAATTTCTGGTATTGACTGATGATTATGATTTTTATAATACCAAATTTGCAATAAAATAATACAGTCGAATAAAACCGTTCCACTACTACCAACAATGAATGGGAGTTGAGACATAAAAATTTGATTATACTTTGAATTAATTAAGGTCTCTTGATGATAGTATAATAAATAAAGATCAGTTATGATTGAAATCGTATAAAAACTATTACCTAGCATGGCAAACACAAATAAGTAAGGACTTATACCTTTGGTAGACTTTAGTTTATAATTTTTATAAATTTGTGGTGATCTTGAACATAAATATAAAAATGAACATAACCAAGCTGATGTTTCACCAACTGATTCCTTATTATAGAAATGATTTTTGACACTTATTAATATCGGTTGTATTGAAGATGACCATAAAACTAGCAAATAATCATGAAATTTATCTAGTTTTGAAGTTTCTTCAGAAATTTTTAAGTTTGAAATTGGCATTGCATTCGCTGGTTTAGCAAATGAACTACTCAAAATTGATGATGATAGTATTTTATGGATAAAACTACCTTTTCTATGATTACCATTTGATCTAGAACTACGAATATCTATAGGATACCCTTCCAATTCATGCAGGCTATTCTCAAACCGATTGAATCTTGGAGTTCTATGATTCCCGGTTGAATTTGAAGTTGTTGGTCTTAGCATATTGGGACTTTGTAATAAGTTATGATGTATTTTTTGTTTTGGATAAACTCTGGTGTAATACCAAAATTGGAAACTTAGAATAAAATCGACAAAGCAATAATAGGCTGCGAGACAAGTTTGAAATGGTAATGCACCCGTTAATATACAACCAATTAAATTAGTTGCATCACCTCCAATCCAACAAGAAAGAAAAGAAAGTGATACACCATTAACCGAACGATTTATATAATTCTCGATAATTTGAGGTAGTTGAGCAAATAACCAAATTGTAAGTGACAATATCCCTGATAATTGAGATATTGTTGCTAAGACTCTTTCAGTTTCAGTATAAGTTAGATTTACACAAGAGGGAGTTAATGCTGTGGATGGTAATGATGTCGATGCTAACAAGGGCTGTACTATCAGACTTATATATATTGGCATCTCAAATGTCGAGGACCCTATAGATAGTAGAGTTGAATTTAAGTTGGCCATTATGTGATAAGTAGTGATTAGGTTGTGACTTTGTGAACGTTTAGATTTTATATGGAATTAGTCATAAGGAAAATATAAAAAAAAAGAGTGATGGGTAGTGACGGATGGAAGTCTGGCAAGTTTCGAAAGTGAAGGGTATATAAAAAACCGTTTGGGTGGCAGCAGGAATAGTAAAAACCAAAACAGTTTTAATAGGGTATTTAAAGTTTTATACTAGTGTTTTTGATATTGATATAACCGGTATCAAACGAAAATTTTGAGATAAAGTAAGTGAAGGAAGAGATTGGATACTATGTGCAGGAATTTGATCTATTATGAAACAGATTTTAGATAAAGATATAGATAAAGATACAGATGAAAATATAGATGAAGATATAGATGAAGATATATATATATCTATATCGGGGTGTTCCAGCCTATACAAGTTATCTAGACAGGGTCAAGAATGTGACCAAATATGGAGAAACAAGAATAAAATAGATAGCGGGTGTGTATTCAAGGGCAACTGGAGGCATTATCAAGATGCACATAAGGTTGCAACCAAATGGCGTTTCTTATCAATTCAATCGACATTGCGAAGATGTCAGTTAAAGGGCGGAAGTGTTTGAAAATGGTGACCACTAGTGTTTTGAGTTGGTTTCAAAAATGTCAATCACCAATCACCATGGTCACTAATCAGATCATTTCATTTTAATGATAAGACTGGTTTAACGCAATATATATTACTCTAAATACTGACTCAAGGTCTCAATCTATGTGACATCTCCCCGTGTGTGTTCGGAACTCACTGTTTACTCGGTATGATACGCTGCTACGACCAAGAAGCAAATTAATGTGATATGGCCAATGTACGTAACAGTTGTCTTCATTGTTTAATTCTCCTTCGTGAAATATTGCACCTAGTTACCAAATCGCGATTAAATGACGACTCAATTGATGGTGAACAACCTTTGAGCATAATTGCCTTGATTTCGCTCAACAACTTCGAGAATACATTCAAATATGGCCCCTTGTAGTTGTAGCGATATTTTGAGGATGGTTATTTCTCATCGCCGATCTAGGTTGATATCTTAAAATATGTTGTTCCGATATAGGTTGATACCTTAAGATATGTTATTTAAAAATGTATCAAAACATAGTGCAGTGTGAGAAAAAGCAAGCTAATGAGTTAGCTGCTACAACGAAACACAATATTTTAAATTCCTCAATGATATTTAACGTAGGTAGACATTGGTCAGAGAGCTACACATTTAAGTTGCAAAATTTATATTTGTAAGGGTCACATACAGTTTTAATGAAAGAAAAAATAGGGAAGAAGAAAAAGTCACTATGATATAGTTGTGAAAACTCAACATCGATTCCAATCATTGAATCGCCTGACACTATGTCACACATCGCCTTGCTATGGCTAGAAAAGGCAGGCTCAGTTAACCTGGATATGATTGTATAGTAGCATTGAATGCATGTCATTGGATAGTCTTGCTACGAAACGTAAAGTGAAGCAAGATATATCCCCTGATTTGATTCAATAGCTAGCCATTTTACATAATGAATGCCTGTACCACATTAATATGCAAGCTATTTACTACTGGCTACCCAACAACAAGTTGTTTTGTTCACCTGGATATACTTCATCTATATAATTGAGTTAATGTATGGATTACATAATCAACGAACTTTTGACTTTTTTTTTTTTTTTTTTTCGTCTTTCAGGAAAAAAAAAATAGTAGGAACTTTTCATTAAAAACCCAGTGAATGTAAAATAATTACTATATACGTACTGCAAAAAGAGCCCATATAGTTGAAAGAAGGCAGGCAAGATGTATAGATCAATGCTTAGAAATCAAGTCAAGTCCAGTCATATTTCGATAAGGCACATATCTCAAACGACACCTACCAAAGCGTTCATGGACAACTGGTTTGGATCCAAAAAAAATAAACAGAAAGAAGATATAATTAAAAAACAAGATGATTACGAAATTGATCCTACCAGTAAAGTTGTTATATTAGATGAATCAAACTCACCAACCATAGACAATACTTTCAATCCAAATAAAGATTTACCAAATTTCAAAATTAAATCATGGAAATCAGCCAATTTAAAAAGATTTGAAATTCAAAAAAAATTCAATGATGAAAAGATAAATGATGCATTAATTACAACTCATAAACAATTAAACAATGAGGAAAGTTTAACAGTCGATAAATTTGCAGATACTTCTCTTAATGACTTAAGTTATAGATTTAAATTTGTTAAAATATTGCAACAAAGTCTAGGATTTGATATTAAAGATTATACTATTTCCAAATCACATAATTTAAAACATTTATCAGATGAATTGAGTTTATTAGTCAATACTAAATACCCAGGTAATGAAAGAAATCCAAATGGTATTGTTTTAGAACAATCTGATTTCACCTCTGGTAATATTTATTATAATAAAGAACTTACTCCAGAACAACAAGATAAAAAATTTGCAAAAATTGTTGAAAAGGCTAGAAAAGCAGAAGAAAATTCATAATCTCGAATAAGATTTACTTGTACATATCGAAATTTTTATAAATGGTAATAACATATAAATAACATATAATTTAGTTGTAAGTTTCATATAAATTTAGCTAAGGAAGTTTAAATTATATTATAGAAGCAAGATGTAGATAGATGAGAATGACGGATGAATGCAAACAAAAGGTGAAAACTCTAGGGCATAATAGCAGTAACTAATAAATGTTTTATTAATCACGATTCAAAAAAAGGTTTATCAGAAGAATTGAAAAGCTGAAAAAAAAAAAAGAAAGCATTATTAGCTATCTACTTTCTGGATATTGAAAATCCAATTATGATTGAAGTGGCTAAAACTGTAAGTATACCAGAAATTAAAATTTCATTCGAAATACCATCAATTATTTCATTTTTTTCAACTTTCTTCTTGTCATTTTTCTTTTTATTATTGATAGATTTTATTTCATCAATTGTATCATAATCATTTATGTTATGTAAATACAAATCCGCCTTTTCATTATCCAAAATTTGGTTTATCTTAATAACATCAATCAAGTCATCGTCAGAGGTAATTGAAACAATATCACCTTCATCATCAATATAACTTATTGCAAAATCATTAGATTGATTTTCAATTTTCAAAAATTCGAAATCTTTCAAATGTAATTTAGCATTTATTAATTCTCTTAATCTTTCTAATCCATCAATTGGTTTAATTGAAATTCTATGAACTCTGCCTTCAATACCGGGTGATTTAAACTTAAAGATGAAAGGAATATCTTCCTTTGGTCTTTCATCTTTAATATTTGTTTTCGATTCTTCAACAAAACTTATGGAATCAGATGGTTTTAAAGGTGGTTCAATATTGAATGAATTTAATTCACTTGGACTGACTTCCGGTACACTACCAATAATTGAATCTGAATGAATTGAAGCAGTTTCATCATTATCTAATGAAGTCCAAAATTTATTCCATGCAGGTCCATGACCATCATTAACTTGAGTTGTTTCTGAGTCACTATTATTCTTAGAACCGTTACCATTGCTCTCCTTTGATGATTTTTTTTGTTCTTCTTCATCTTCAATTGCTTTTATTTGATTTAATGTCGCATAAGTTAACTTTAAAACATCAACAATTCCAATGATTTCATTATCATCATCAACAACTGGTAAATTAAGGTAGTGACCTTCAAACATTTGTCTTAATGCTTCCTGGATAGATTCATTTACATTCGCTACATCTGGTTGTGGAGTCATGACCCTAACAATTGAACATTTTTTTGGATCTAAACCAGCAGCAATAACTCTAAGCACAACATCTTTCGAAGTAAAAATTCCTGTAACTTCATCATTAGTATCTCTGACTAAAACAGCGGTGGTTTTGTTCTCTTTCATTAAAACGGTAGCTTCATATACAGAGGTTTTAACATTGGTATAAATTGGAGTAGTTGTATGATCTAAAACAGATTCTAAAGTTGGAGTGTTCATTTTCGTTTTCAAATTTTCAAAATATTGATAAACTTGTAATGGTTGTTGACTTATACCGATTTCACTTTGAACAGAATCAAGAGCATCATATAATTTTTTTGATGAAGCATGAACTCTTTCTAATTTTTCCATTTGTTGAGCATATGATTTTGTGATATCTAATACACCGACAATTTGATTATTATCATCTAATACAGGTAAATGTCTAAATCCTCGTTGAACCATCAAAGTAAGAGCTTCAGAAGCAGGATCATTTGAGTTTGTACACATTGGATTTGGAGTCATGATTTGATCGATCGTAACACTATTAGCATTCAAATTTGAACCAACGATTCTAAATGCAAGATCTTTTGCAGTGAAAATCCCTAACAATTCATTATTATCGTTGACCACTAATATACAATTTTCTCTTTTAGCAGACATTAATTGACTTACCTCATAAACGGTTGAATTTGATTTGCAAATAATCGGATCCGAAGGCTTTAATGAAAGGACAGTACCAGGAATAGCTTTTCTTGATCTTGAAGATCTAGTGTTCTTCTTCTTTTTCTTACTTAAATCATGCTCAATTTTTCTTCTGATTGCATCATCTCTTTTAGATTGTCTTCTTCTTGATTCTGAAATTTGTGCATCGGTTAATGATTGTTGTTGATTTGACAGAATATTTGAGTTCGACTTTCTAATCGAACCTGGTCCTCCGTTAATAGATGATGCAGTTGAAGCTGAAGGATGATGTTTTGGCTGTTTATGAGAAGTTGACGAGGTTGACATGATTGAATGAAGCTTTTTACCAAATTTTAAGAGCAGTTTTGATGCCTTGTGATTACTTGACCGAGTATCAATAGATTCAGACAATTTTGATATTAAGTTTGTACTGGATTTGAAAGCAGAATGAGCTTATACTTCACTCAAAAAGAAAAATGGAAATGGTAGGATTCTAATCGACTTTATGTAATTAATTAAACTATTTTAGGCCAATAATAGTAATATTATTATTATGGTTATTATAATTTAATATTTAATCTTTATTTGTGTAATTTGATTCGCTTTTGTTTACTTCTCGATTTAGCAACGAGAAACTGAAATGATGGAGGGAACAACCGTGAATCAACGAGAAAATTAACAACCTATGAAGCCAGCAGATTGGTTAAAGGTCAAGAAAGAAGAATATACGGCGTCGTTTAAGTACAGCTAAACTCAGAATACAAGGAGAAGGAATGACCGCCCGCTGTTTAATCTTTGATTTGTTGTTTTTTGATTTCTTTATTTCTTTATTTTAATTGTAATTTGCAACGGTTTTTTTTTTTTTTTTTTTTTTTTATAAATGTGGTGTACGGACATTATGGGATGGCTGCCTTTTCTACGCCCGTACATCTTGGCAACACTTCAACTAATAAGACGATAACCGCCGCAAAGAAAGAACACACTTCTCCTTATCCATATTCTTTTCAGGCTTCTACTTTCTTTTCTTTCATTAAATATAGATTAATTTGAAAGGAAATATAATGAGCATGTTGGCTTCAAGTGTATCCCTTCAAGGATTAATCGAATCTCTTTCTTCGTTTCCCTTTTTCACATATATTTTTGCATTTTTGAAAGATTTTGTAATTACATTGTTGAAAACTGGTCCAGTTCCCAAACACATTGCGCTTATTATGGATGGTAATAGAACGTATGCCAAACGAAACAACCTCGCTCTCAAAGATGGTCATACTGCTGGTGGTGAATCCTTAATCCTGGTATGTTTTATTCTTTCTTAATGCAAAAATGTGATGTATCACTAAAACTGCAAAAAAACAATTAACGAAAAGAGAAATGTACCGCATTCAGTCGATATACACACAATAGTGGAATGAACGAAAGCCTATAGAAATACTAACTTTACGATAGGTGCTCAACGTGTGCTTCAAAATTGAAGTACAAGTTGTTACCATATATGCATTCTCAATTGAAAATTTCAATAGATCTCAAGATGAGGTAGATACTTTATTTGCATTATTGAGAGATAAATTAAAATTACTTTCTCAGAATGAATTTTCATATACAAGTGTAAATAAAGTAAGAGTTAAAATTATTGGGAACCGCTCACTAATTCCAAAAGACATTTTAGATGACTTGGTTGAAATTGAAGAGTCTACCAATACTCCCATTGCAATAAAGACTTTGAACGTTTGCTTTCCTTATACTTCTCGTGATGATATTGTTCATTCAATGAAATCGATTGCAAGTCAATATAAATCGAACGAAATACACAATGTCAAACATATCAATCAAAACATCCTAGAAGGTAATATGTATATGGGTCCTGATTCTCCACCACTCGATTTACTCATCAGAACAAGTGGTCATACAAGATTGAGTGATTTCATGTTATGGCAATGTAATGCCAATTGTGAAGTTCAATTCGTAAACACATTGTGGCCAGATTTCAAATTCTTATCCATTGTCTCGATTTTATTGAAATGGAGTTATTATAGGACTTTGGAATTAGAACAACAATCAATTGTTGGTAAACAAAACGACTTGAAAACATCTGAGACTGTTAACATTTTGAAAAGTTTACCACCTCCACCTCCTTTTGCCTCTGTCAACCAGAGATAAATAGAATAAAACGAAGGAAGTTTTATTTTGTGAGCTATAACTATTTCGTATGGGTGTTATGATCACCCTTATTTTCAGGCATTCTCTCTCGTGTTGGAATCAAGTTCACTGAGGTCATGATTATTTCTTATTGGGTGTTTTTCTCTCTCTCTTTTCCTTCATTAATCATCTTTGATGATCCTTTCTCCTTTTACTCTTGTCTATGAGTATTTCAATTTGACTAGTTAGTGTTTCTTTTTCTTCATGGTTGTGACTCAGGTAGTCTTTTCATTCTACAACATATTCAATTTATTAATATACGTATTTCTTAATTCCTGATTAATCATCTAAGATATTACATCTGTACATAACGTAAATATTTTTACTTTTGACACCTATTATCTTCCCAAAACAACTATTAAAGTTCAACAGTTGATATTATCTTCTTGATTTCTTTCTTACTTCTTTCTTTCAATTTGGCATCTTCAATCTTATTCAAGTAACCCATATAGACAACAACTTCAGCAATCAATACCAATATACCGAAAAATAAACTCAATAACACTCTATAACTAGTAGGTAAACTCCATGAACTGTCAGTCCAGTACCAAATAGCATAACTTACACTAGCTACACTTATCATTATGTTCACGATTGTAGTTAATTGGTTTTTAAGTTCTTTATGTGCTTGTGCAGGAGTTAAATTAACTTCATCAAATTTTGTTTCGTATAATTTATTCTCTTCAAAAATTGATGGATTGATTAATTTCTGATATTCTTCTTCTTTCGATCGAAGTCTTAAAGTTTCCATTGACTTCAAAAACTCGGGTGACTTTTCATTTACTTCTATTGGTTTGGAAATATTCATCTTGGTTAAGTTGAGTAGTTCAATTAATGTAGTTGTGGGTTTACATTTCATGTAGAAATTTATCAAATTGATATGACTTATTGTATTCTGATTGAGCAATCCATTCTTTTCTTCAATAAGTAAGTTCGAATCATTGATCAATTGTTTCAATTCGCTTGTTATATCATACTTCGTCATTATTGTTTAGGATATGTAGAAAGCCTTTCCAGTTCTATATAAACTATTCGAAAAAAAAATAAAAATAAAAAAAAAATAAAAATTTCCGCTTTCATTTAACGATAAGCGAGAATCGAACAGCTAAGATACTTTTCCATGTTTCGCAGATATGGAAAATTTAGAAAGAATTTTAACCAGTCATACGAAAAGCAATGCTAATCACCAGGAACATACTTCATGCCATCTGCTACTAAATCAACGATCGTCGGTGCATTAGCATGTCAGAAAAACTCATTCTTGAAAACTTTACAGACTGTTGTGGTTTCGTGCATAGACTATGTACCTCAATTAACAGCCAAAGATAAACAAAATAAGAACAAGAAAGTCAAACAAAATGAAAGTGTAGTTGAAAAGTCAGAATCAAATAAAGAGTATGCCATTGAATTGGAAGATTCTGTTTTGTTTCCTGAAGGTGGTGGTCAACCTTTTGATACTGGGTTCATTCATTTAGCCAATTCGACATCAATACCGGTGAGTAAAGTGCTCAGAGATAAATTAACGGCAATTCATATAACTTCAACACCAATCGAACCCGGTACACAAGTTACGGTAGAAGTCAATTGGAATAGAAGAATTGATTTAATGCAACAACATACTGGACAACATCTTTTATCTGCCGTATTGGATACTTATGATCTACCAACTTTAAGTTGGTCCATGGGTGAAACTATAAATTATATTGAATTACCTAAAAAAGTTGATGATTCAATTATAAAAGAAGCCAATGAAAAAATTAATGAAATAATTTTATCCAGCGAGTCAATAAGTGTCACCACACCTGATGAACATGGTAAAGAAATTGACACTTCTCATATCCCTGATGATTATGATTTATCAAAAGGTATTATAAGAATCGTTAAAATTGGTGATGATTTTGATGCAAATCCATGTTGTGGAACTCATTTGCAATCAACATCTCAAGTTCAGGCAATCTCACTACTACATCAAACAAGCGTTAGAGGTGGAAATTCAAGATTACACTTTATTTGCGGCTCAAGAGTTTATCAATATTTAACCAAACAGCATAATATATTGAAAGAAATCCAAGGGGACTATCTTTCTTGTCAATTAGACGAGGTTGTTGATAAAGTGGCTTTATTGAATTCAAACTATAAAAAAGCAACATCAAGGGAGTCTAATTTATTGAAAGAATTAGCAAGTATAGAAGCCAAAAGCATCTTCACAAACTTTGAACAAGGTAAGAGTGATTTTGAGATTATTTATAGGTCAGATGCAAATCCTGAATATTTATTATTATTTCAAAAAGAATTCACAACTTTGATGAATCTGAATAAGGACAGTGATGTCAACGTTACTGATAAATTCACAATCGTGTTGATTAACGGTGATTATAAATCGGGGTCAGGTGGTATGATCAAAATTTTAGGTCCAAAATCTGAAACATTACAGGTTGAAATAAAATCATTAGTTACAAATTTAAAAGGTGGTGGTAAAGGTACTTCATTCCAGGGTAAAGTTCCAAAATACGGCAAGGGCGAATTGGAATCATTATTAAGTCATTTAGAAGATTTGAAAATAAAGCATTGATTCTATTATTTATTACATTAAGAAAGTTTATTTCTGATTTTTTTTTTATATACATGATAAGTTATATACATACACATACATATATATGATATACATATGAATTGAATAAAATGAATTTTGTACCTAACGTTTGACCCAAGTTGGAGATTTTCTGGCCTTAACTTTACCTGGTTTCTTTCTTTCAACTTTTCTAAGATCTCTTGTCATAAGACCAGATTTATGTAATCTTGATTTGAAAAGTGGATTATGAATAATTAAACCTTTGGAAATACCATACATAATAGCATCAATTTGTCCAGTAATACCACCACCTTTAACCTCAGCAAAGATATTGAATTGTCCTTCTTGTTCAACAACTTTAAAAGGGTAAGCTACCTTTTTACGATCAGTGTCTTTTGGAAAATAGCTCACTAAAGATTTTCCGTTGACTAAAACTTGTCCTTCACCTTTAACCAAGTAAACATATGCAGTCGATCTCTTTCTTTTACCTATAGTGAAAGATCTACCAAATTGATCTAAAGTTTTTTGTTTTGTTTGAGATCCAATAGCTAATTCGTTTTTATTAGAACTGAAACTCTTTAATACTTCACTGACATCTTTTGGCATTAATTCAGGATCAATACTTCTCAATCTGTGTAACAATGAGGTTAATTCTTTATGATGTTTCGCCTTTAATCTTGTTCCTGATTGACATCTTTCTTTATATTCTTCAAATGACAAAAATCTCGTTGTTTTAAGTTGCTTTTCATCAATTACTTTTGTAGGCAAGTTTATGTGTTTGTTGATGATACGATTAATGTTATTTAAATTATCCTCATGAACTGGATTACCACCAAAGAAAGTTTCTAATTTAGGTACGATTCTTAGTCTTTCTAATTCAGGATTTCTTAATTGTTCATGAATCAAAGTTGGTTTAATGAGTACATCACCACCAAAATTTTGTTTTGTCAATTTAGATGGAATACTTGGTCTCTCAGATATTATGTCATAATTTACTTGTTGTTGGTTTTGTTTATTATTAGTTGATGTAGAATTATTTGATGATTGTGGGTTTATTGAGTCACTCGTAATAGTTTGAAGTCTAAATACACTTCCGGAAAATGACCTACTCGAGTTCTTAAAGAGCCCGAGACTTCTGAAGTGTGACAACGACATTGAATACCTTGAAATTACCTGACCAAACTAAAGATATTCTTGAATAGATTTATATTCTTTTTTTTTTTCATTATATTTCAAAGTTGACCAAACAAAATCAGAAAATTTTTTGCGCACACTAAAAAAGTTACCTTTTTGATTACATAATCTAGTAATGATAACCCTTAACATAAAAACTATAGTACATATAAAAAAATATAAATAAAACTTGTATAATGATATCCTTTGAATTTGGGATTGCTTTGTAGATCAGGCCGTAAATGATATGACAAGCTGTAAAACAAACGACAAAGACAAAATATCAAAAAGCAGTCAAAACAGGAAATCTTGAATAGCCTGTCAAATATTAATATAATACAATGGAAGAAACAAAATAGAAAACAAGCGGATAGTGTATAAGTAGTCAGTAAATGTGTACGTGTGTGGATTTTAAAGTATTTACAACGGTTGGTTATTGATTCTGGTTACTTATATCATTATTAGGTTCTGGATTCGAAAGTAGAGCACTTATAGGATTAGATCGAATTGTATTTGAGGTTGGTGTTGATGATGGTGCTGTATATGAGTTTTTTTGATCAGTTGGAGATGATGGGGAGTTCAAAAGTGCATTCAAGCTACTTTTGGCCGGTTTTGCAGGTGAGACAAGTTGAGGTTTAGCAGGACTTGAATCTGAATTTAATAAACTCATTATAGATGATTTATGAGGTTGTGGTTGAGGTTGAATATTGGCCACTGAGTTACTCGAGAATTGTAGTGGAGGAAGCTTGTGTTCTTTGATCTCAGTAATGGTTGGTACCTCGGATGCGGAATGTGATATAAGAACTTGTGAAGGTACCGGATTTGGAGATGGTACATCTGATAATAGAGAACTGATGGATGGTCCGACTGAGTTGTGCTTTAAAACAGGTTTTGAAGCTGGAGCTTGTTGTTGAGCTGGCTGATATTGATACGAAAAACCGGCATGTGGAGAGCTGGAGTCTGATGCCATTATGTTTTTATTAGGCAAGACAGAAGTATGTTGGAATGTACCGATTGGGGCATAAGGGACTTGTTCCATCAGTGGGGATTTTTGATTTGGATTCGAATATCGGAATACCATAGGCTGTGACGAATACATTGGTGTGTTATACAATACCTGAGTTGGAGGAGGACGTGATGGCTGGGATGGTTCAAAATTTGGAACTTCCCTAGTTGGATCGTAAACCGATTTTCTTCTAATTGGCTCATGTATAATAGATGGAGAATGCCCATGCGTGATTGGAGCTGCACTACCAATTGAAGATGATCTATTCATTATATTCGGTAATATGGTCTGTGACGGTTCTTCAATTTTTGGAGTCAGATAGTTGTTACTAATATGATTATTATTCATATGATTATTATTCATATGATTAGTATTGATATGATTAGTACTATTGATATTAATATTATTGTCAATGTTATTATTATTATCAATATTATTATTATTAATATTACTGACACCATTAGTAGAATCATTAGTTGGATCATTATTTATGACAGCATTATATTTCGCAGCTAATTTGGCATCTGCATTTTTTGCAATTTGGATCCAGCCATTTTTTTCAGCATTTCTTTGGAAATAGTTTCTAACCATAGTTGTCGTTTTACTAGTTAATTTGTCTGCGATGTTTGTCCATTTAGTACCAAATTCGTCTAATAAAGATGGAAATAAATTAGCTTCTGTTATGCTCCAATAACTCGAGATTGCCTTTCTTTTACCATCTAAGTCGTCAGGATTTGTAATATTATGTTCATTATTAAAATCAATACCAATAGGACCGTGATTTACTTGAATGTCAACTTGGTTGATTGCATCGGTGTCATTAAACTCAGCATTAGTGGGAGTAACCTGTACGTTATCAAAAGCTAGGCCATTTTCGGTATTGGGGACTTCTTCCTTTCTCTTTCTCTTTTTTTTAGAGTGTTGAATTTCGACGGCCGCCACGAGTTTTTCTTCCTCTTGCTGTTTCTGTTGATCGTGAACGATGGTAGAAGTACGTTTACGACGTCCAGTTTCACTATATACCACTTCTTCTGCCGTTTCAATTACAGGTGCTGATATTGTTTGAGGCATTACAAGATCATCTTCTTTGACATTAGAAATAGGATCCAAATCTGCTGGAGATGTCTGACTTTTTGTTGTGACAACAACTTCATTAGGTTTATCAATGGTATCTGTCTCTATCTTTGTAGTTGAGATTTCCACTTCTTTCGGAGGTGCTTCAGTAGTTGGGGTAGTAATTTGAGAGGCGTTTCGCGATTTAGCGTTTTTGCCCTTACGTCCATTCTTCTTAGTAGCCTTCTTCTTGAATTGAGCAACCAAGTACTTATAGTTTACTTCTTTCTTAGTCACATAATAGTGAACGACACATTCTTCAATCGTTCTTAAACCACCCATGAATCTCGATATCGCGCCAAACCTTTTTGGATACCTACAAAAACCCTCACAAAACAATTCTTGTTCTTTTTGAGAAAAGTTATTTTGAAAATCAGTCTTCACTCTTTGAGCCCATTGCAGTTTATCATGAACAATATTATTTGAATCCATGAATTTCAAATTGTTTCTTTCCACGGTGTCAAGTATGAAATCAGGAATTTTCGCAGCAACCTTATTTGCTTTGATGAGTGGATCTTCTTCGTCTAGTTTGCTCAAATTTTTCAAAATTTCCTGAAATTCGGCTTCAGTCGTGACTAAATCTCCATGTCTTCTACTACGACGACCTACTCCGTTTACACTTGATTGAGAAGGAACATCGAATGTAGGAGTCGGAGCCTCCGAAATGGATTCTTGATTTTTTACTTTTATATTGATTGCTTCCAATTCTTTCTTCGATTCGTCATCAGGTTCGTGAATTATTTTCAATTGTTGATCCATTTTGATTCTTGATATATCCCATTCATCTAGGCCCTTTTCATAAGTGGACCACAAGCTTAGTTTTTTCTTTTGAAGTTTTTTATGTGATACAGTTAATTTAGAAACCAATTTGTCTTTGTTCATGATGTAGCATTTGATATTGTGATTGAAAAATGGATAGTTGCTTGGGCTCGTTATTGGTTTGGCTAAGGAATATTTTAAAACCGTACGTTCTTTCTCTTCGTGGCCCTGAGTATGCTTCAGTAATAGTTCAAACTCTTTTTCTAGTACATTGAATTCGGTTTCTAATTTACCTAATGGATAAATACAGCCTGCAGGGTAGCTGATTGTTGCTGATTGATTGTTATCGGAGGAATCTTTAAATGTTTCAGGTTTTGTTGAAAAAGAATTTTCAGTTAATCCTATTTCATGATTGATATTATCAGACTTTATTTCTTCATTACGATCAGTTGGAACTTGCTGATTTGATTTATTGTCCTTCGAAATTATCGGATCAAAATTTTTTGCATCTTTCTGTTTATCTTTAGTTTCATGACTTTCTTCATGTTCGTTCAAAAGAGCTTCATTATTATCGTTGATCACGTTGTTAGCATCATTATCATCATCATCTTCTTCATCATCATCTTCATCATCTTCCTCTTCTTCACTATCTCTGGTTATATCTCCTTCTTTCGTGTCTCTCAACTCATTATCAGAAATCTTATTCTCATCTAGATCATCAGGATCAGTTTGATGATGTGGGCTCGGAGGACTTTGAGAATAGCGATGATGGAAATCTGTTTTCGAGTCATTCTTAAAAGTTGTATCAGACGGTAATGTATTGTTATATGAGTCATAATTTTGAGCATGATGATTATTATTGATGCCGTTATTGCTCTTGATCCCATGTGTGATATTAGAAGATGGGCGATGATCATCCAGAGAGAAATTTCGACTTCTAGAATAATCAGGATATCTATGTTTACTTGAATAACGATCAGTTTGAGATTTGGTATAATTTGATGAATTTCTAGATGATGGATAATAAGTGTCGCCTATTCTCTTACTATTATTGACGCTTTTGGTTAACGATGAACCTCTTGCTCTATCTTTAGCAGAATAGGCTCTTGATGAGACAGAACCAGTCAAAGAGGTTCGATTTGAGGAGGACAATGATCTATTTGAGGATCCGTATGAAGAGTTTTTCCATCTATTTCCACCTGTGATGCTGGTTCCACTTATGTTGGATGTGTTCGTAACTGGTTCAGATTGATTATAGGAATCGTACTTAGAATCATACTTTGACGCACCATTCGGCGTTCTTGCGTTATATGATGACGAGGACAGTAATGAAGGTTTTGTATTTAGGTTATTATGACTTGATATATTATTATTAGGATCGTTACTATATGATGTTGCATTATTTGAGGTAGGTAAGTTTGATGAAATTCCGGTTGCAGAAAGTGATTTCCTATCATATCCTTGATTATAATAAGAGTTATAGTTTTTTGACCCATTCGTACCATAAGATCCGTAAACTCCATTGGAACTGACTGAATTTCTATTATTGGTGCTCCTTGATAAAGAATTCGATCCTGGGCCTGAGCCAGGAGCATTATTGGTATTACTAAATCTTGAACGAGCAGTTGAATAATAAGATGAGTCATTTGCACCATTGTTGGCTACACTGTTCCCACCCAAAGGTATCTCATTTGCTTTGGAGATATTATTATTATTGACTAAACTGCTAGAAGAAGTTGGTGCTATGACTGGTTGTGAAGTTGTATTCGAATTTGAGCTCAAATTCGGATTTGAACCTGAGCTTTTGAAGTCTCTTCTTGAAGCGCTTGAATAATAATTTTTCCGCTTTATTTTATGCGGATTACTATTACTGGGATTACTATTATTATAATCATAATCACCATATCTACCAACAGGGGGCCCTCTAGAACCAGAAGAGGACATTATGAGTTGTTTATGGTAAAAGTACAACTATAGGAAGTAACGCAAATTATAATGATGTAAATTATCAACAGCAACTTGATTTGATGATAGACTCTTTTTTGATATTGAAAACGAAAGGGTATTTGGATTAACCGGTATAGAAGTCAGTTCATAGATTTTTCGCTGAAAAAGAATGATTTACACAAATTCAATGAGTCGTACTATATTTCTTTATCGAAATTTATGTGAAAATGTGTGCCTGCCCTAACGAGGTGTGGTGGATACTGAAAGTGAACCAATGGTGATACAATACACTTCTTTATTTGACTTGAATTGAGTGTGCGTCTTTTGTCAGTGTCCAGTACGAGCTAGGCAGGAGAAATTATCGTTGGTTAGAAATTGAGTAGATTATATGTTAATGTATCACTCTGGTGTATAAATAGATAGTCAGTAGGTATGAAAATATCTAATTAGTATAGCTGGATACTTTACTTTTTAATTTTAAGTAGTGTTTTTTGTGTGCGTTTTGAAGAAGTTTTGAAGATTTTTTTTTTTTGGTATTTTTAAATACGGTTTTTTGTGCTTCACCATTTTGTATACAGGAACAAAAGTGTAAATGAAATATATGCTGTATGAATGTAATTAATATATATATATATATATAAGAGGGTTGTCACAATCAATGTGAACTTGATGCAGGGTTTTAATGCTAGAGTCTATATATAGTGTAGCAATATAATGAGACATTGCCTATTTAATTTTCTGAATAATGGAGGATTTTCTTCAATACACCAACTTCACCAATGCCTTTGATTAAGTCATCATAAGAAACGTTTGCTTTGACAAGCTTGTTACCAAGATCTATGACAAACGAGTTATTTGAAGAAAGAGTTATCACTGAGGTTGATTCTAAAGCACTTATAATTTCTAAAAACTCACCTTTTCTTAATTTACCTAATAAATTATCTATTGAATTAGTAGCATGCTTTAAATAATAATCAAAAAACTTATTGACATTGGGAGTTGAATTACTTGACATGTTTTGAATCTGATAGTTGAATAAACAGCATAATACTGCTTTCTGTAATAAATTTAAGTTCGTCAATTTTTTTAATGAGTTGTCACCGAATGATGTTGCACAAGTATTGGCAACATGAGAAATATGAACTTTTGGAGCATTTTCAAAGTTTAATGATAAAAGCTCGACATTGCTGTAGGTTGATTTTATTGATATTTCCATTGATTCAATTGATTTATAACATATATCAAATGCGTTACGTAAATCACCGGTAACATTTGCTGCTTTTTTACAGCAAAGCTGAATTGCCATTGGGTGCATTATTGGAATTGATTTACTAGGAATTGTGAAGTTTTCTTTATCTTGATCTTGATCTTGATCACTTTCAACAAGTGATTTCAACTTGTTAGTTATTATCGACTTTATTTGATCGGAAGAATATGGTAAAAACTGTAATGACGATGGATTTAATCCATTACTTTTCAATCTAGGTAAAAATTTATCAGTCAAATCAAGAGCGTTGGAAATTCCAATCAAAATTAACTTTGTGTGTAGTGAATCACTCTTAAAATTAGAAGCACAGTTGAATAATTGAAATAATACTTGTTGGTCCTTTGTTATTAAACTATCCATTTCATCAAGTAGCAAAATTATTGAGTCTAACGAAACTTCCGAGGATAATAATTGGAATACATCATCGAAAGTTTTTTTCTTACCATAAGACATTGAAGAAGTATTTGTTATTGAACAATATATTTCGTGGAAAATATATTCAGGTTTTGCAATTGTCATACAATTTATTTTGATAATATTAAATGTTTTACCACTACTTTTCATTGTGAAGTATTGTTCATGATTGGTGGTTAATTTTGATGATTTACTTAAGTAGTTAAAAGAAACATTCACTTGTGCTGTTTTACCAGTACCTGGTGGTCCTGAGATATATAGACTGTTACACATATTATTTTCAATACTTTCCATAAGAAATTGGTTTAATTGTTCACTTTCAGCATGTCTACCAACAAGGCACGAGCTTGGCAATTTAGATGTTGATTCATGAAAACCTCTTTGAAATAATGCTTTCGCCTGTGAATAAACATTACCTCTTATCTTAAGTGAAGTCGAGTCATGATTTTCATTGAAAATGTTACTCTTATTAGTATTTGTACTAGTATATTCATTTTTGATTTTATCTTTAATTGGTGTTGTAGGAGGGGTATTGAATGATAATGATTTTAATGGTTTTTCATCGGAGGTCAAATCTATTATTCTTACTTTAGTGGGTGTGACTGGAGGTGACATTGGCATATTGATTGACTGATTATTCGATTTTAAGACGTTCGACACAACCAGTCTTTGCTTTTTAGGACTGGAAGCGGGACTCATCATTGATGAGCTTAATCTTTTACTTCTTCTTAGTTCCATGTTTGATAATTTATTAGTAATTTATATGTGAGTAGTGAAGTAAATGTATGAATATGTAAAGGTTCTAAGTAAGAAATTTGAATTGAAAAGAGATACTTCCATATATATATATATGTATATCTATAGGAGGAGGGATGAGTTGAAAAGTAGACGCGTTGGATCTCGTGTAAAAAAAAGGCGTCGAATCCCAATGCGGAATATTAATTGATGGCTGGTATCTTTGACGCGTATAATAAACGTTATATGACTATTGTTAATTGGTGCCTAGTACTCATCGATCCCTTAGAAAGAAGGTAAAGGGTACGAATGATTTAGTTGTTGTGCTTCAAAGACTGTTCGATGTCTTTTAGTATTTTGGTTAGCTGAGGATTCTTTCGAGAGACCATATACATATCGTTTGGCTTGATGACCGTTCTATCTGCATGATTTGCAAATAACTCCAAATCTTCTCCGAGATTGATGATTTGATTGTAAACCAACTCAACCAATGATGCTACATAAGTTGATGTGGTCGATGTGCCAAGTTGGTTAGCTTGTTCTTCAACCATCTTGGCCACCATCAAATAAACCGCCGACTTAAGTTGTGTTGCGACACCTGAGTCGAGAGTAGTGTTGTTTGCAGTAAGACTGTTATTATTGGTCGAGGAGGACATGATACGGATACATATGTTGAGTATAAAGGCCTACTACCATACGTTTTCTGGCTACTGCTGTTGTCGTTGTTGTTGTTGTTATAATTATCGTAATTGATGTCTAGTATTTCCCCTCCACTAAATGGAACTGAAGCCACGCCAAAATTGGGGGTAACCCGGATAAGCAATTATCTAGGAAAGTATAGGCTATGAAAAATAAAGCATTTATATACATCATTGAATAAACATACTACTCACAAGAATCAACACATCCCTTGAGTTATGTCTATGCTAACTACGGGGTTTCAATAATGTGCTATTGTAGATTGAAGTCAAGGTTTATGTGTAAGCTTACAATTTAAATGCTCAACATTTTTTGTTCAAGATCTCGTACTCATGTATTAGTAGTTGCCCCATAATTACCGGTATATATGTACCCCATTGCTAGTGATAGATAAACTATAAATCTTTATTTTTGCTTAATCTCATATATTGGTGGTATATTCTTGAATTGTCTTGTAATCACTGGTTAAGCGGTAATCAATTGGTGCATATAAAGCGGCAAATAACTAATACGACCGAAGAAACTAAAATAATCGGAACAAACTAATTTAAGCAGAATAAATTAATTCCACTTCAAAGTTGAATTTCCGTCTTGTACTTGTTGCTTTCACAAAGTCATATGGACTGCAACATAGTATACTCAAGCAATAATAGCTTCTATAAGTTTTCAATTTGTTTGTCTCCATCATAATCTCAATAAATTCAATTTACATATAAGTACAACAAAGCAGGCACCAAACGGTGACATAACATCTTTATAAAATAATCACATCACATATTTACTCAAAAGTCACTAATCTATCTCATGTCAAAAGTCAGAAAGGGCTTATCCTATGTCTTGGGAGATGACAATGGAAGTGAAAACCATATACTTCCAATAAATGCTATGCAATATAGTACTATTAATAAGAAGTTATATACTGGTGGTAGAGACGGTACAGTGAAAGAATGGAATTCAGCGAACAGATCTAACGACACCGATGATGATGACGAAGAGAACTTTAGATTCCATACCAACGTGGCCCAATCAAATACTATAACGAATAATGATCATTCATCAGCAAATATTGATGTCAACAATAATTCTAGTAACATTTCAAGCAATGAACGAAATTTTGAGCTTGATCAAGATTTAGATGAGAGAGTATTAAAATTAGAGACTTCCATAAGCTCAAATCCATTGCCTTATTGCTCCCCAACTAATGCATATAATTCCAATTTAACCAAGAATTTCAATATTCATTTTGATTGGATAAATGATTTAAAATTGGTTAATAACGATAAACATTTAATTTCATGCTCTTCGGATCTATCTTTAAAAATGATGAGTTTGACAAGTTCTGATAGTCACAATCAGTCAAACAATTTGGGTGGCAGTATCACTAGTTTATCAAATTCATCAAACTCCCAACCTGATTCAAGTGGAATAATTCATCGGTTCCCAAATATTCATACTGATTATATCAAGAAATTGTCTTATATAACACCCGAAAAATCAATTGTAAGTGGTGGGTTGGATGGAAAAGTTGTCATTTGGGATTTGAATACTTTGAAACCCATTAATCAATTTCAAAATCTCTCATCAAATTCTTCCTTATCCAACTCAATTTATTCATTGGCTAATAATAACTCAAACTTGATTGGTGCTGGTGGTCCAAACAATACAATAAATTTATTCGATAAACGTATAAATAACGATTCAAGCACGTCAAGTTTTGTCAGAAAATTGATTGGTCATCAAGACAATATCAGATGTTTATTGATGAATGATCGTTTTGCGCTTAGTGGATCATCAGATACCACCATTAAATTATGGGATTTGAGAAACTTTAAAGTCTATAAAAACTTTGATTTCCATGATGATGCAATTTGGAGTTTAACAACCGGTATTTCTTCAAGTCCAGGTATTCTAGATGAAATAGATAATGCTTATAATACTGACTTCACCGTATTTTATTCGGGTGACAAAAGTGGTAATATAATCAAAACTGATTTGTCTTATCATTCACCCAACATAACTGATGATATTTATCCTGGTTATGATACTTTCAATTCAAATGATATAAATATAATTGATGAAAAATTAGGTATTTCCACTTTAGTCGCTAAATCAAATAATCCTATTATTTCATTGTGTGTTGAATCATCTATAGATCGTAACACTAATAGTCGAGATGAAACTTCCCTTTTCGCATCGAATAATATGTCATTGAACAGATTTTATATTCCCTCTACTGATCAGTTATCTCGTTATCAATATTTAAGAACATGTTTAGATCATTCGATCAATCGACATGATAATTTAATGAATGATGAGTTGACGAGTGGTCTAATTGATGGTGGAGGAAGTGAGACAAATGATTTGAACTCAGACTTTTTTGATATTGTTAGTCACTTATCGATGGATACTGATAATCTTGATTTACAATCTTCATTTTCGGGCAATAATCACAGTAATTACCCACTCTCCATTCATCATGCCACAAATGAATTCGGTAACGATAATAATGCTGATGATAATAACGAGTATACCTCAATGTTCTTCAATGTCAACGGAGTTGGCCCATCGATGGAATTTGTAAACGCTTACAAAGAAGAGTTATGGGATAATGAAGCATCAGCAATAGATCCTAACAAATCATTTAAAAGTTCAATTATCGATGAAACTCCAATTGAAATTTTATTAAACCCGATATCAGTTGATCAAGTTGAATTGATTCCATTTAATAAAGAACCATTTGATAAGTTTCAATTGACTCCAAAGTCAATCATATCGAAAAGGTTGTTTAATAATAAGCGCTGGATGATTGTATTGTACCTTAATGGAGATATAAAGATTTGGGATATATTTATGTGTAAAGTTCATAAAGTTTTTCCACTAAACTCAAATGAACAAAGCTTATCTCCAATGACAAAAGATTTGACAGAAAAAAGAGTCAAGGAGATGGAAATCATTTTTCAAGACTTTCAAACTACGGATACCTTAAATAATTGGTGTGAAGTGGAAATCAAATCAGGAAAGTTATTGGTGACCTTGAAAGAATCATCTTTCAATAACGTTGAGATATATTATGATGAACTCATCAGTCAATATCCGTATCTTGACTTTAATCATCGTGATAACATAGATGGTTATAAAAATAAGAAGGTCAAGAATAACGAAGATGATAGATTACAACTTTCAAAAATATTCTTGAATTCAATATTTCATGCGTACGCATTGTACGAATGGGAATTTGACTATAAATTGAGAGAGGATTTGAAGACTTATAAGCCGAAGATAAAATCAAGCTTGTTGAATGAAGTTGAAACCAATAGTAATGGTAATAGTGTCAATGATGAAAATAGTGGAACTGGATCAATCACACCGAGTAAAAGAATGAAAATGTTTAGTAGAAAATCATCAAAGAATAATGTAAACCTCGTTCAAGAATCCAACAATAATCAGGAACCACAACCAAATAGCCCTGCTATTTCTGCGATAAGTACGAATACGAATGAAATACCGACTCATTCACTTGGTGACTTTCCTAATTTGTCAGAAACTGTAAATGAAAATGATTCCAAATTTGATAACAGCCATACTAATAAAGAAATAAATGAGTTAGCAGGTGTCGCCAACGATGATTCTATATTAAAATTGTTACAGTTCAATAAAAGAAGATATGTTGAAAAGTATAATTCATCTGGTAAAAGTCCCAAGCTAGTTGATTCGTTATTGAAGCTCTATTCAAATGATCCAAAATTAAATGAATCGTATAAATCAGAAGAATTTGAGATTCATAAGCCATTGATACATCCCCAAAGACTACCCCTGAATTTATTAATTATTGTATTTGAGCATTCTTCGGAGCTAGGAAATTATAGAGATGTATGTAGTTTTCATTTCGAAGACTTGATTAAGTTAAATTATCACTCGCATAATGTTGATAAAGCATTGATAAATGATTTGAGAAATCACCTACCGAAATGGATTGGGCAGCCAATACTTTATGATCATTTCCCAACAAAAGATAGTCCTAAAATTGCTTTCCAATTATTAGAAATCGATTACAGTTTATTACCAATTGACAAAAAGATTGGTGGTAAAAGTCAAAGAAAAATAAAAAAGTTACCAGTGTTGGAAAGTTCAATTAAATTAACTTCTCATAATATGTTGAGAGTAAGTAAGATTTTAGCATATTTAACAGAAAAGTTTGATTCAAGAACGACAGAAATGAAAGATCGAAAACCACCTACAGAATGGTTGGTTCTTGAATGCAAAGGGGAAGAGTTGCCCAATAATATGACTTTACAAACAATCAAAACAAAAATTTGGAAAAGTAGTTCTGATATCGAGTTGAGATTTAGAAGAAAATTTGATAAGTAGACAACTTACGAGCAACTAAAACTCTTTTTTTTTATCTCACTTCCTCTTTCTATAACTAATAAAAGTACATTTACCAATTTCGTCTTAATTCTTTAACATAAATAATTAGAGCAAGCCTTAGTCAATGAAGGTGATTGAACCAATATCATATTATTTTATCACGTGTTGATATTATATGCAGTCCATTGGAAAGTTAGTGAGATGAGAAAAAAAAACCATCGACATCAAATAAACAATTACTTCAGATAACACAGATTTTCAGTACAATTGTAATCCTTTGAAACCTAGTTACCCCCATCCTTAACACATACACACACATAACAAGATGGAAGATACCGATAGAACCGTGTCACGTTTGTTTAGATCGTTCAAAACGATAAAAGAAATGGTAAAAGACAGAGGGTATTATATCACACAAGAGGAAATTGATATGTCATTAGAGGAATTCAGAAGTAAAATATGTAATGATATGGGAGATCCACAAAGAAAATTGATGTGTTTTCAAGCCAACCCAAGTGCAGATTCATTAGAAAAGTTTCCAGAAATGGGTTCTTTATGGGTTGAATTTTGTGAAGAAAGTTCAGTTGGTATCAAAACAATGAGAAATTTTTGTATTCATATCAGTGAAAAGAATTTCAGTACTGGTATTTTCGTCTATCAAAGTTCGATTACACCAAGTGCAAACAAATTAATTCCAACTGTATCACCTGCATCAATTGAAACATTTCAAGAAAGTGATTTGATTGTTAATATTACTCATCATGAATTGGTTCCTAAACATATCAAATTAGCCAGGGATGAAAAGAAACAATTATTGGAAAGATATAGATTGAAAGAATCACAATTACCAAGAATCCAAAGAGAAGATCCAGTTGCGAGATATCTAGGATTGAAAAGAGGTGAAATTGTTAAGATTATCAGAAGATCTGAAACTTCTGGTCGTTATGCATCTTATAGAATTTGTTTATGATTTAAACAATATTTTATTTATAAAAGATTTGGTTCAACCATTAAGTTCATTATATATAGTTGACTTTTTTGTAATATAGTTATTAATTTGTGAGTTACATGAAATAAAATAAATAAAATAAAGAAAAAAACCGATAAAGACAAACATTCATGTAATAAAAAAGTAAAATGAGTTATTCTATTTTTTCTTCTATATATACTATGAAACAGTAGCAGCAAGGACGCTATCCCTTTTTCCTGTCCACCAATTTACATTTTTCAAGTCAACATGCTTACTAGGACTCACTTCAACACCCTGATTACCTAAATATACAGGACCAATCGTTATGATTAAACTATCAATGACCTGTTCGTTTGAATGATGAGCCAATAATTCATTAATAATTTTCGCTCCACCTTCAACCATTACCGACTTGATATTATTTTCATCTAAACTTTTTAAAATCAATGACCAATTGGCATTTGAATTACTAGTAAAGGGTAATCCAATGTACTTTCCTCCTTGTTGTGATAAAATCGATACATTATCTTCTTTTGGATCAACACTCTCATTTATAAGTATAAAGGGGGCTAAACCTTGTTTATTGGAAGTGATTTTGCATAATTGAGAATCGGAATAATTCCATTTACAATGAGGATCAATTATAATAGGTCTTGGTGATTGAATTGAAGTATCTTTGTTTTGGTAGCGACAGTTCAACTTAGGATCATCAGCCAACACAGTACCAATCCCAACTAATATAGCGTCATGTCTTGACCTTATGTAATGGGTCATTGTTTTGGTTTCTAGATGTGATATGACTGTTTGCTCACCGACTTTAGCAGCTATACGTGAATCTAATGATTGAGCATACGATAAGGTTACAAATGGACGATCCGTAGGTTTTAGGTTGGTGTGAGAAGGAGGTAAATAATTCTCAAGAAATGGTATAAGATCATTAGGCAATGGGATCAATGACATCTTTGTTCATCAGTTGGCTTGAAGTAATTAGAAGAAACATCAGTAATTTGAAAATGCTGGAATTCTATTTATGTCCGTTAAATGATTTTTTGCATTTTGCAAGTTTTTTTAATGCGCTTTCAATGTTCATACAATTATTGGAAAATAAATACAAATGATTGATGATTAGAGTGAATACAAACTTAAAGCAGTTTACATAAACCGTATAATTGATGTCGTGAGTTCATTAATTGAATGTTTTTATAGAAACGAATGTAGATATATATATATATGAAGCTTTATTTCTTTTTTATGGTAAATTTAGTTGGTCTCGAATGATCTTTATCATAATCATCAGTTACTTGAGAATAATCCCTTTTCAAGTATTTTTCCAGAATCCCAGTATCATCATTATAAAAGGCACCTTTGTGATAATTAGTAGATAATGATGGTGCATCGTTGATGTCTCGCTCATGTTTACGAGAATTGAAATCTTTTATCAAGTCTTCTTCGGATAAATATTTTCTTCTTATTAAATCATCTTTTGCATCTTCTTGTTCCTGTGATACTTTACGATCTCGAATATAACGATTTGATTCACGAGCTTTCCAATCTTCGTATTCCTGCTCAGGATTCATATCATCAGTGTCATCAATTCCGTCATATTCGACATCATTGGAGATATCCTGTAAATCAATTTTTAAATTATGTTCAACTTTGGCTAAAGTTATATTTCGAATTCGATTTTCATCTTCCTCGTTATCACCTTTACTAAATGATATGTCCTTCTTTTGGTTTCGTTTGGTTTTAGATACAAACACAGGCTTCAACATAACCTGGTCATCACTGGAGGAGTCGTCACTTGAGGAGTCATCACTTGACGAATCATCATCACTTGAGGAATTATCATTGCTTGAAGACCTAGATTCATTTTCGAAATGTGGAGAAGGATTGTCGACGCTTGTTGTCCTTGTATGAGTTTCTTTCTGCTGGTGTGTTTCCATTATGCTTATTTCCTCTTTCTATTATTCATATAATACAATGTTGTATTTGTGTATTCAGTGAGTTTTCATATGCTAATTTTTCGAATTAGTCCCCTATTATCACAAACCAGCCCCGTTATCTCATTCAATTTCACTAATTTAAACTAGGTTAAAATTACTTCACAGTTTGATGGATTCAACAACAAACTCGGCTTTATATCAGCTCCTCTTCAACTATACTCCAAGATAATCTAATTCACCTGCTACTTGCTTGTGTAATTCATCCCATTCGGTTTCAATCTTCGGTACAAAACTCTGTAAATTTCTTTTTCTCTTTGAAAGCTTCGCGTAGTGAAAAAAATAGAAAGCATAAAAAAAAAACCGGTTTTTTTTTTGTCAATATAAACAAATAAACAATTTTTTTGATCTTTCAGTACGTTCAAAATCTTTTAAGCATATCTATTTACCTATATATAAATAACCAAGTATATCTTCTCATTTGCTGGTATAAAGTATATTTGCTATTTCTCCTTTATTTATAGGTTCATATTTGCTCTTGCTCAAATATGTCCTCAATTTCTTTACCTACTTTTGATGTTCCTTTTGGCGTTCCATTATGGCCAAAATTCGATTGTGCTGTCTCAACCTTAAGTCAAGGTAAATTCGTTCCTTCTGAATTTAAATTTATTGCTGGTGAATTACCATTGTCTACTTTGCAACCTGTCGTAGCTGCAATTGCAACTTATTATACTGTTATTTTCGGTGGTAATTATATCTTCAAAAAATTTCACATCAAACCCTTTGTTTTGAATGGTTTATTTCAAATTCACAATTTGTTTTTAACTTCATTATCATTCACTTTATTGGTTTTAATGGCTGAACAATTGATTCCTATGATTTACCATAATGGTGTTTTCTTTGCTATCTGTAATCCAAAAGCTTGGACTCAACAATTGGTTTGTTTATATTACCTCAATTATTTAACAAAATTTACTGAATTCATTGATACTGTATTTTTAGTTGTTAAACAAAAAAAATTAACATTTTTGCACACTTATCACCATGGTGCCACCGCTTTATTATGTTATACTCAATTAACTGGATTAACTCCAATTTCTTGGGTTCCAATTACCCTTAACTTAGGTGTTCATGTTGTTATGTATTGGTACTACTTCTTGGCTGCAAGAGGAATTAGAGTTTGGTGGAAAGAATGGGTTACCAGATTTCAAATCATTCAATTTATCTTAGATTTGGGTTTTGTTTATTTTGCAACTTATCAAAAAATTGTCTTTACTTACTTCTACAAATATGTTGGTACCCTCCCAGTATGTGGTGATTGTGCTGGTACTATGTTAGCTGCTTATTCCGGTTGTGCAATTTTGTCTTCTTACTTAGTTTTGTTCATTGCTTTCTACATTGATGTCTACAGAAAAAGATCATCAAAAAAATCGCAAAAAGTTAAATCTGTTAAAGGTGGTGTTGCTGCTCAAGTCAATGAATACGTTCATTTCACTGGCAGAAGTGATTCGCCTGCTCCTCAAGCTGATACAAAACTTCGTTCAAGAAAAGCTTAATAAGTTTTTTATTTGCAAAGCTTTATTGTATAATATCAAATTTTATTTTCATTATTTATTTGTGTCATAGTCACTTTCTATTCAGTTTCATTCGCTTACATTGCATTAAAATATCAATTTCACTATTATCAAATTCGAGTCAATGGAAACCAAGTACCTCCGTTTATTCTTAATTTTTTACTTTCTATTTCAACCTTTACTTGCTGTTATGATGATATATTATAGCTTCGTGTCTAGTTGATGTTAAATTTCATTAATCTAACGAATTTACTCAATTTGATATATACGTTCTTCTCTATTTTTTCAAAATTCTCGTATACTTTATTTTACTTAATGATATATACTTCTTTCAATATTTAATAAACAACTAATCCAGTAAGAAGTTTTCTTTTTCGTTTCGCTAAACAACTTGTTCAACTTGTTGAATATTTGGGATACTTTCAGCGGCTCCTTTTTTTTGAATCACAAGACCACTTGCCACTGTTGCAAAAGCAACGGCATTTTTCAAACTATTCTTGTTTGCCAACTGCAGTACAACACCACCGAAAAATGTATCACCAGCCCCTGTTGTATCGACTACATTATCGACTTTTTGAGATGCTTGGAAAGTAGGTTTAATGTCTTTAGATGTGTATATTGACCCTAAGCCACCCATTGTAATGATTATTGTGCTAACGTTTACTTGGTTTATTAATTGTTGTAACTTGTGGGCAAGTTCACTAAATCCTTTGATTCTATCCTCCTTGATAGTTTCATTGAATTCGTTACTCTCTTGTGTGCTCAACAAATGTTTTGCAACATCTAATGCTTCTCCTTCATTAACAATTAGCAAATCAATTTTCTTCCAAATTTCAGTACTTATTAATTGTGGGTTATATGGTGATGGGTTATATGCAATGTTTATATCAGGACGATTAGAATTAATCCAATTAATTGATTTCACGGTATCTGGATATTCATTTTGTAATATGACGAACTCATTAGTATACAGCTTATTTTGTGGGAAGTATATTTCATAATCTTCCTTGGTAGGCTTTAAGTCACCATTTGCACCAGCAGTGATTAATATTCTATTTTCTCCACTATCTTCTTCCACCAAGATAACGGCAACCCCTGATGATTGGTTTGGGATTGTTTTAATATTTGACACATCGACGTTTGCATCAATCAATGCTTGTTTCAATTCTTTACCAAAAGAATCTTCTCCTATGTTCCCAATCATACGAATTTTATTGTGTTCGCCTCTTGATAATCTAGCTGTTGCCAATGCTTCGTTAAGACCTTTACCTCCTAAATGATTTTCAAATGAATTGGCTTGATATGTTTCTCCACCGGCAGGTACTTTTTTTGTGTATGTTACTAAATCATAATTTAACGATCCAATTATGGTAACCAAGGACATTCTTTAATAATTGCCAGTTATATTTGTGAATTTGTAGTTAAATATGAGCGATTGCATGTAAATCTGAACTACAATTTTCAGTCTATTTTTTTATGATTATCAAGTTTTTTTTTTTTTTTCATTTACTTTTCTTTTCTTTTCTTTTCTAGCAAGTATTCATACTTGATTTAACACGAATAATTACTAGTTGTTCATTTTGCGAGAAGCTATAAATGATATAAATACACAGCTATATATAAACTAACCACACTATGACAAACCTTGCTGTTGTCTCTTTAATTTCATTTTTTCAGCAAATGTGAGAGGTTTAGCTTCACCACTTGGAGCGGCAGCAGGAGTTGATGGTTGACCAACTGGTGTACCACGAGTAGAATTTCCTCTTCTTTTTTCAAATTCAGCTTCCATTTCTTGTCTTTTTCTCAATAAATCATCATCTTTTTCTTTTTGTAATCTCATATCTTCCTTGAATTTGGCTAATTCAGCATCTCTTGCAGCTTTACGTTCTGCTGCCTTGTCTGCAACTTTTTGTTCTTCAAGTCTGAATCTTAATTCTTCAATACGTTGGTGTTTAACTTGTTCAATACGTTGTTGCTTGGCTTTTTGCAATTCGCTTTGTGCTTCTTTTTTCAATTCGGCTAATTTGGCAGCATTCTTGTCATTAATACCTCCAACGAATTGATCATAATCTGGTAGGACACGAGAAAAACGTTCTTTTAATGTTAAAGCTTTGGCATGATCTTTTTTGGCTTTAGCAATTTTAGCTTTCTTGTATTCTTCATGTTTTTCTTTATATTCTTCTCTTTGAATTGTAGCATCTTTTTCAAGAGCTTGTAACTCATAACGTCTATAAGCTCTTTCGGAATGATCGTTTTTCTTAGCAATGACCTTCAATTTTGCTTCTAATTCCGCTTTATCTTTTGTCAATTGTTCGACTTGCATCATACGTAATTTATCAGTGTCAATATCTTTCAAGTTATCAAGGTCCAATTTGATAATACCTTTAGCATTGATTTCTTCAGCAATCTTTCTCTTATCATTTTCAAGAACCATTTTCTTTTCTCTTTCAATCTTTTCAGCATTCTTTCTTTCTTGTTCAGCAACTAATCTTTCTTTTTCTGCTTCTTGATCAGCGACTAATTTTTCTTGTCTTAATCTTGCAGCTTCTTCCTCTTGTTCACGTTTCAATTTGTCAGCAACACGTTTACGTTCTTCCATGACTTTAACACGATGGGCAATATCCTGTTGTTCTCTAGCCATATCGTTAATAGCACTCTTTAATGCGAGTTCACGTCTATATTTTGCACGAGCTTCATATTGAGGATCAATGATCTTAGCTGATGATGACAAGGTGTAGGCTAATTTTGATAATTGAGTTCTAACTAATTCAGATGGTGAGAGTTGTAATTTTGAAGTCAAATTTTCATTAAATGAGTCTTCAAATGGGTCTGATTTGAATGTAACAACATCAGTTTCATGATCAATTGTTAAAGCTAAATGTCCATCTTTTACTGCATTCACGATTAAATCTTCAACTTCCAAAGAACTTAAAGTGTAATTAGTACCTTCTAAAATACCTAAGGATACTAAGAAATCTAACTTAACGGTTTCGTAAATTTGAGACACTTGTTGAAATGATCTGATTAAAATCACTTCAGTTAAAGTTGGAATATATTGCTTATAATCTTTGTCTTCTTGAATAAGTTTGAAAACTTCGGCGATACTAGATTTAGCAGTCAATGGGTGAAATTCAGAGTCACTTAAAATATCGTACAACTTTCTAACGACTGGGTCAACGTAAGTTAAAATTGATCTGTTAGTCAATGATTTAATTAAACCATCTCTGGTTGGAACTTGACTTAAGTTTAATAATGAAGATAATTTGGAGTTTTTAGCTTTATGTTCGTCGACGACAGTTTCATTCGTTGTTAAAGATTTGGTTGGAATAGCTAAAGTAGACAAAACAAGGATTGAGGCGTAATGACCTAACTCTTCATCAGTAGCATTTGGAGATTGGGAATATAAACTGAAAAATTTATTCCAAGCAGCGGCATGAAATAAAGCATTATCAGAAACAGCAAAGATTCTTGCTAAATTTCCGTAATAATTGGCCATCATGACTGGTCTTGGTGCTTTCTTGGATGCAGTGATTAAAGTATGGACATCATCAACTGAACGGAAAGATTCTTGCCATAATTCCAATTTGACAGAAATATTTAATTGGGTGAAACGTTGGTCTAAATAACGATGAACAGTTTCAGCATCAGATAAATCAATGGCATTGTTGTTAACACCAGGTTTGGCAGTATAAGTGGTAACTGATTGCATATGAACTCTTAATAATTCACATAATCTTCTGAACTCGGCTTTTCTATTGAATTTCAAACAAAATTGGAAAGCTTGAGTTACAATAGCGGAATAAGTGACCTCTAACTTAGAATTGTTTCTTAAAATATCTAAAGTAGCTCTTAAAGCTTCCCATAAGAATCTCAACCAAGGAGTGACTAATTCACGCTCAGTACGATCAGCAGAGTCTGTATTGGAAACAGCTGACAATAAAATACTTTCTGGTGTTTGAGCGACTTCTAAATCAATTTCGTCGTTTTGATCCGTTTTGATGTCTGCTTTAGCTTGTGCAGCATTTAATTGTTTTTCTGCTAAATCGACAAATTTACGAACAACAACTTGAACTGATTCTAATCCGTTTTCTGATAATTGAACATTCTTCTTATATTGATGTAAAGCATCTTTGGCTAATTTACCCTTTCTCAAATCAACGGCTAATTCGATAAGTAATAACGCGATTGGTTCAACTTCTGAAACTACTAAATAACGAATTCTTTTGGAAGTGATCATTTCATATAAAGTTTCTAAAGCAGCTTCTTCTTGACCAACAGCGATCAAGTCTTCAGCACGCTTCAAAACGTTTTCTGGACGAAAACTGTGGTTCTTATGAGGTGGAGCCATCTTGTTAGTACACTTGCTATTTACTAAAAACCTTTTGAAATACTAGTCTATAAATCAAAATCAAGAGTAAGGTTAAGTATTAAATTTCAATACTGAAAAAGTCTTTTCAACGATCGAAGAGAGAAAAAAAAAACAAAAAAAAAATATCTTTGTTCAACAATTTTTATCGGTCGTGTGCACAGCACAATACAGTCTATTTTGCAATTACTTTGAATCGTTTACTTCGATTAATTGGTAATTTTATATTATAATATACAGTTTAGAAAAATGGAAGAGGACGTCGCGTATTGGTGATTGTATTTTTGTAGGCAATTAAGTTTCAGAAGGAATGTTTAAGTAACGTAATGGTAAATGATCATGGAGTACTATAATGCTATTAAGTTCAAACTAGTTTTTATCTAGAAAGGAGGAAATTTCTCTTCCATTTGTGGAACTGACTCAGCGAGCTTATCCTTATCTATAAGAATTAAACTGAGTTTAGGATCAATACCATATTCAGTAAAAACTCTTCTTGAGTCTGTAACTTGCTTGGTATGAGTATAATCGTAATTGCCAAAATACTTAGCATTTTCTTCCAAAATTATATCTTCATAATGGAAATAATCTGATTCAACAACTGTTGGCTCATTGGTAGCGACCCTCTTCTTTTTTGCTTTTTGGTCGTCTTCTTCGTCTTGAATATTTGGTGCAACAAGATTGTATGTTTTGGAAACAATCAAAAAATAATCGAATTCGTATTTGTCGTGTGCATCTTCAGCCTTTGACATTTCATCAAACAACATTTTGTACATTGGAGGAACAACCTCGACTGGCATGTTTATCATTCTTTCACTTATGATAAGACCAACCTTTTTTTGTTTAGATGAATCCTTAGTTGATTTACCATTATTAGATAATAATTTTTTCAAAATCATATTGAACTCAATATTTTTATTAGTTTTTTTGAGGAAATAGTCAATCAAAGTTTTGATTGATGGTTGATCGAGGTTTTCACTTAAGTTAATCACCGACAATAAGGCAAATGGATCACTTTCGGTTCCTTCAGTTTTGATGGTAGTACCAACCGAGTTTTTGGTTAATATCAAATCAGCTAATGCAGATATGTCAAACATGTTACAGTCATCCCCAAAAAGCTGACGGAGGAAAGTCTTAGTGGCATGGAAATCGACTTCTGGATTCAAATCAAAGTAATCGAAATCAACGTTGACAATTTCATCTTGTTCTTGTTCCTGCTCTTGTTCTAATTCATTTTCTGAATCAGTTGAACTGACATCAATGTCTGAATCGACTTGTTCTTCTGCTCTTCTTTTGGCCATGGTGTATTCGTGTCGTTTCTTACTAAACACTCGGAAAATCAATGGAAAACTAAACCTAATTCGATGGTAATCAAGTCAAGAAAAGGAAATGGAAAAAAAGTCAACTTGCGATGAGTGAATTTTTTCAGTTGTCTGTTTTTTGTTTTTTTTTCCTACTGTCACTGTGCGATTACGATAAAAGTACCTGATAAAGACATGTTAACCATCTATTGCTGTAATTACTTTGGTTTCGTTATAAATAATGGCATTGGTACAAGGCTACTCTTCTGGATCCAGTAGCGATGATGATGGTGATAACACTGCATACAACAAAGTACCTGTTTTACCCACTCATGAATTTGTATCAGCACCGCACGTTGACTTGATACCCCATACTCACGACGTAATCAACAGTGATGTTATAACTGCTTCAAAAAAACGAAATTTTGCAGGTAGTTTTCAAGAACAATACAGTGATGGTGCTTCGTTCAAGTTACAACAACAAATGTCAAGTAAGCGACTAAATGCAGAGACTCTGTCTTCACAGAAAAGGAAATCAAAGAAGATAAAGAAACAAAGATCATCCAATCGAGATGACGAATTCGACATTTCAGGGCCATGGAGTAAATACGAAAGTAGCTCTGACAATAATTCTTATCAGCATGAAGAGAAAACAAATGAGGTAGAAAATGAACTTGTGATAATAAATAATGAAGACAATGCTGATATGGCCAAAGAACCTTTACTAGAAGATGATTTCGATAAAATAATACCTACTCCTAAGGTCACAACAAATTTTTTTGGATCGTCTAAATACGACTACTTGGGCAGAACATACATGCATATACCGAGAGATCTTGGTATTAACTTGACCAAGGAGGTAGGTGATCAAGAATGTTTTGCACCCAAAAAAGTTATACATACCTTCAAGGGACATACAAAAGGCATAACCAAACTAGAGTTTTTTCCAAAATCAGGGCATCTATTATTATCGGCTGGCTTTGATGGTAAGATATTTTTATGGGATGTCTACCACAAACGTGACCTTCTTCGAGGATTTTTCGGTCATTCACAAGCTGTTAAAGATATCACCTTTAATAAAACCGGTGATAAATTTTTAAGTTGTGGATTTGATAAAAAAATTATATTATGGGATACTGAAAAAGGTAAGATCTTACAAACCATAAGTGTTAAATCTATACCTAATACTATTAAATTTAATCCTCAGAACGAGAATGAATTTATTGTTGGTTTAAGTAATCATAAAATTGAACATTATAACTTACAATCTCCAACGTTTGATACACCTATACAAATTTATGACCATCATTTAGGTGCAATTAATTTCTTACTTATCATTGATGATGGGAATAGATTTATGTCAACATCAACTGATAAATCGGTAAGATTTTGGGATTGGCAAATCAACATACCCATTAAATTTATTTCCGATCCATCACAGCATTCAATGCCATTTGCGGCGATTTACCCTACTGGAAAATTCATTGCTTTACAGAGTATGGATAATTCAGTAAGTGTAATTCAAGGACATGGTAAATATAAGTTTGTCAAAAATAAATACTTCACGGGTCATAATGTTGCCGGTTACGGTATTGGAATTGATTTTACTCCCGATGGTAAACTTTTGATGAGTGGAGATTCAAAAGGTTTCGGATTATTTTGGGATTGGAAAACATGTAAGGTTATAAGTAAGTTAAAAGTCAGTGAAAAAACAATTAGCTGTATCAAAGCCCATCCTCAAGAAACTAGTAAAGTTGTAATGGCTGGTGCATCAGGACAAATTTACTACTGTGATTAAGCTCATATCGTATTATCCTGGTGGATACTATATGGTTCCTGCTCAATTCGTATTACATTTCTTGATGAGGAATTAAAAAGAATTTATAGATTTCTTTGAGTGTGTATATTAAATGAATGAATGTTTATATAATAAAAATACAGCGTCTATTACATTATGATGCATTTTTCCTTTTTATAATCTTCTCTTTTCTTATGAATCTTTTTGTGATGCTTCACGTTTGAAGAAGACGATCTATTTTTGTGGCTATTATCAGCAGCATTTTCGTGACCAAAAATATGATACTTTTTGCTAGATTTATGTGAAATTGGGGATATGGGTTCAACCTCACCAGAAATGCTTATGGGTGACATTTTATTCTCTAAACTTGTTGTAGAGATATTCTTGCCTGGGCTTTGTAAGTAGGGACTTGATACTTCACTCTTACTTCTCAGTTTAAATGATTTCCACTTACTATTGAGCGAATTTGATTGTGACAAATCTAATTTTTCTAGCTTATCATTGATATCAGCTGGATCAGGAGTTTGAGAAAGTTTGTCTTTCATATCAATATCATCAATACCAACTTTATCGTTAAATATTATTTGGTTTAGGTTAAAATTGCTAGATTTTTCACTCCATTGACTATTTCTTCTAAATCTCGTAGTACACACAGTATTCGAATTTGAAAGTGAGTGAGAATTCGAGTTTGAAGTCAAACTTGAGATCAAGTTTGGGTTTGAGCTTGAGTTCAACTTTAAATCAGGAGATTCCTTGTGATAATTTTTATTTTTATCTGTGACGTACCAATAGTACTTATCTCTTATATCAATGAACTTAGGATCAGTTGGTGTTATATCAGGTATGGGTATGCTTGAAGTGGTACTAAGGACGGAATCTGATAAGTTCAATGAATGTATATCACCCAGTTTCAAGCTCGCAGGATTTGAATTAGATATTGATATTATTGTTGATAAGGTTTCATCAGGCTTTTCAGTCCAATATTTTGTTTTTGAGCCCTTTGGTGGTATTGCTAGAGAGGACGTTGAAGATGATGCACTGTGTTTCATATTGATTATACTTGACGTTGAACTTCCTGTTGCACTTGGTCCAGTGAATTCGGAATTTGGTACTAGCCTATAAAATAGCATATAAGGCCATTCTGTTTCGAAGGCTTCTTTGAACGATTTCTCGACAACTCTTGACTTTCTATGCATATCATCATAAAGCAACCAAGTTGCATTATAGGCTTCTTCCTCAGTTTCATTAATCACATTAGTGTTTTTTCTTATTATTGAAATATAGTGACCGCTACTTATCGATGTACCACGATGACATACAACACTTTCCAAAATCAATTTATAATCACCAGTTGTATTATCGTTAACATCATCAGCAACAAATTGCGGTAAATTTATAATTGGAGGTATAATGATTTTTTTCTTCGATCTATTTGCTTGAGACTTTTGAGGATTGAACGAGTAACGTTTCAAACAAATAGGTAGTATAGGTCTCCTACTCACGAACTCAGTTGAACTTTTAGCAACACTTTCATTTGTATGATCTATTTCATTATCATCTGTATAGAAGGGTAATAGTCTCAAAAACATCCAAGCAGGAAGACTAACCTCCTTTGTTTTATTCTTTTCTGGATTATTGTTATCATTACTTGACCATAGTGAGAGAGTAGATGATCTTGTTCTAGTTTGACCTCTGATGCTGATTGATTTGCTACCAGATCTTGATTGTCTCGTTTGAGACTGGGTAGGATTCTCGCTTAAATTAGCCTGATCTTCTAAAAATTCAATTTGTTCTGAAGTAGTTTCATGTTTCAAATCAGAGGATGGATTGGGATGTTCTGGTATATTGTTAAAATTTGCTTCCCCCAAATTACCATTACCCATACTATCTCTCCTCAACGATTCTAAGGTCGCCCTTCTCTCTAATTCTCGTTTAACACTTATAGAGTTATTAAAATAGTGTTCAAGGCATTCTTCAAGTAGTATACCTTCTTGTTCAGGTTCACTTTCAGCTTCATTTTTATGTTCTTCATCAGCTTCTCGTTCAATTTTTTGTTCAGATGTGCCTTCTAATGTTTCTTTATGTTCATGATCAAACCCATGTTCTGTTCCTGTGTCTTGTGGTGGTTTTTGTAATGATTCTTGTTCGTGATCGTTTGTATCAGCAGTCTTGGATTCTATCCCATGTGCTCTATCCTCCATATGATTTTCTTGTGGTTTTTCAACAGGTATGGTCGATTCTTCTTCCTCTTCAGGTAAGCTTACAAATAAAATTCGTTCTTTTGAATATTTGTGATCATCTTTATCCAATTTCCCAGCATGTTTTATATCAATTTTGAAAGTCAACAAAGGCATTGATAAAGTTTGAGTGATAAATTCAAATAGCGTAGCTGAGTCTTGTTGTCTATGACTCATTGCTTCATCGAATCCCAATTTAGTCAAAGTTTCACAAATTCTCATGGTTAAATCAGTAGTGATCAAATTACCTGATCTTAAACAATTAACGTATAATCTTAATAAAGTCGACAATTGATTAGTTAAATAATTCATGTTTTGATTTGAAATGAATAACATTGGTTCAAAACTTTCTAGATTAGCAAACATAGAAAACAAAAGTGCATCTAAATAACACATTACATTTTCTAAATTTTCAGCACCCACATAATTAATTACTCCACCCAATTTATCAAATCCTTCGTTAGTAATGAATAATCCTTCACTGCTTAATTGATAGAATCTGATCAAGTGGAAAGTTTTGACTATATCACCTTGGGTAAATGGGGATTTGAGTAATGCAATGACTTGATTATTACACGGTATTGTTAATTTCAAATTTTCAAAGTATTTTATAATTGTAGTAACAGAAGCTGAACTTGCAGTATATTTTTTGGGATTTGGTTTCAATAAATGATCGACTTCTTTGAAAAGGTTTCTACCGTAACTATCGGCATACCAGTGCCAAAACTTGTCATCGAATGCTTGTGGGGCGTTTGAAGTATCTGAACCCAATCTACCTTTTCTCCTAAACATGTGAGGAAGGGGAGGTGAGGGTGAATGCTAGTAGTTCTATTCTATGTGAGAGATGGTGGTGATGGTGATGACTGTGATACTGTTGAGTATGTGTGAAGTTATACACTTTACCAAAATTGAAAAAATTGAAGATGAAGATTAAGATTAAAGTTAAGATGTTCTTTCAGCGTACTTGATATAATCTTTAACTCCTCCTTTCAGCAGTTGCACCTGCCATACAAAAACTCCTTTTTTTCCTCGTAAAAGAAAGTAATACATGAAGGTGTACGGGTGTCTTGTACTATTATCATGATTATCATATACTTATATACATATACTTATATACATATACAAAACACTACACACCGGTTATATTCAATTCTCTCATCTTATCTAGCACGTTGTCTAGCTTCTTGTCGAGGTTACCATTAATATAGTCCAGTCTTGTTTGAGCATCTAGGGTAGCTTGAAGATCATTAAGCTTGTTATAATTTTCATTGAAAAATCTTAATTGTAATTTTACGAATGATTCAAAAGATGGGTCAAGATAAGGAATTCTCAAATTGATTAATCGAGGTAGTTCAGTTTTCAATTTTTCATTCAAATCAGAGTAAATTAATTCTGATGATATCAATTGAGCTTGACTATCTTTTAATTTAGTCTCATAATCATCATGGGTGGAATCAGGTTTATCAATTAGTTTTCTAACTTTACTTTTCATGGCATCATAATCCAATTTTTTATGAGATCTCTTCTTAATGGCTTCATTAATTTCAATGTAGTAAGAATTGAATCTCGCAATAGGATTCAATACAGTTTGGTTATATGGTTGTTCTAATTCAGCTAATGATTGTTCGTTGAATTCTTTCAATGAATGATAATATAATTCAGGAAAATTTTCATATTTTTGTGGTTCTATTTCATCATCATTATTCGACTTCTTTTTGGTTATATCATCATGATTACCATAGAATGATTTCAATACCTCACTGATATTAACTTGAGCATTACCTAATATTCGTAATGATTCAAGGTAATGTTTTAATTCTTTATGAAGTTTTATTGATTGGGTTTCCATAGTTTTAAATCGTTTCTCTTCAAAATCATATTCTTTATCCACTGTTTCTTCAATGGATCCTGTTTTAAGCATAACTTGGACCCCGGCCCTGTTTATAGCTTTCTTTATACCTGTCCAACTCATTCTACTTTAATTTATTAAATAAACTTATATGATAATGAGATATGTGATAAGGAATTAGTAATATATATTAATCCGTTAGATATTGATGGAAATGAGTGTGAAGTTTTAGATATGAGAATATATTGTATTGTATATGTAGTCGTATAAGTAGATATGGATATAACGTAAATTAGAATTTACAAATCTTACTTCTAAAACATATAGATCAATTTGACCTCATTTGTGTATATTAATTTTTAATATTTGTGTTTGACATATGTTTTACATCTCATACGCACACAGCGGAGTTACCGATAAATGCCGTTATTAAACACATCCGTACACCGCACTTACAATAATAAGTGATAAAGACTACAATAAACACTTTATGAATAAAACCTCTATGTATGTTATGATCTATGCGAAGAAATATTTAGGATAACCAAAAATAAAGAGAAAAGTATTAAAACCCACTGTGTCATCAAATTGAAAAAAAAAAAAGATAAAAAGAAGTCTTATGAATTGAATAATATATTTGTGTAAGTTTAAAGTAAGTTACGAACTGAATATAGGATAAAGAATAGGTATTTATAAACTCTGATACTTGAAAGTGAAGATATTTCATAATGATATTCATCAAATTATTTAGGTATCGGCAGGCGAATGCATTATTTGAGTCACAAATTTACCTGAATATCTAGTTATACAGGCCACCGTTAAAACATCATTACGAATTGAAGTTGTCATTAAATGATTTAATATGACATGATTAGGAATTGACAAATGGTAAGCTTCTTTATTCGATGCATAGTATGAACTATCGGCTCTCCTTAGTGCGGGACGTTTTGATAAGCCATCATTTGAATTGTATGATGGATTTGGGGGTTTGAATGAATCAGAAGAATTATGATTTTGATTTTGAAATGGATTTTGATTCGGATTAGAACTTTGATTTTGAATGAATGAGTTATTAGGTATATGGTTAGCAATATTATTAGGAGAATTTAATTGAGGAATATTTGCAGCATGTTGTTGATTTTGATTATTTGAAATTTTATTTAATAAAACATTATTTAAATGTGCAGGTAATTGAGGAGGTTCAGTTAATTCATAATCAGCACCTTTTGTTTTAAAATAATCATAATTCATAAACATTTCTGGTATTTCACTTGAATATGTTAAAGTTGGATTGAAATCATATGTATTTAAAAATGACGTTGATAAATTTTCATTATACGAAACATATTTTTTTGGACCTTTATTACTATCTTCTGATTCCATTTTTGTTAAATCATTATTATTGTTATTATTATTAGCATTGTTTTCATTATTATCATTCGTACCAAATTCATTATTATCATCATTCATTTCTTGATCAATTGGATTTTCAATATGTTCAAAATCAGGGGTTTCTTTAGAGACTTTAGCTAAGAAATTATTTGATTTTTGATTTATATAATCAACATCATGTCTACCAGCAACTTGAATTATATTTGCATCATAATCTGTCAGAGCACCCACATGATTTTGTTGATTATGACTATGATTAAATAAGTGAGTATGATCCAAAACTTCAAACCAATTGAAAAATATACCTTCTTGATCAGTGGCAGTTGGTAATTGTTCACTAACTCTATATTCGTTATTAATTATATATAACAATTTATGAACTCCAAGAGGCAATTTTATTGTAGTAACGTATTCATTTTTATGTTTTGGAGAAGGTGATAATTTAATTACATCTCTCCAATTTGAAAATGATCCAATAATTGAAATTTTTTGAATATCTTCTTTTGTTGTATTGACCCACTTGATTTCAACCGAAATAGTTTTCTTACCACCTTTATAAGATCCATTACCGGAATAACTATTATAATCTGCTTGTTGTTGATTATGATTGTGATGGTGATTATGATTGTGGTTATGATTATGTTGTTGTTGTTGTTGTTGTTGAGGAAATCTTTCAGCTACATAAGATCCAGCAATTGAAGTTGGAGGTGCAGTTATTTTAGTGAAATCAACTTTACTTAAATCAGGAGTTGGGGTATTATTATCATTATCAGAAAATTCATTATTATAATCGGGTGATTGATTTTTTGATTGAGATTGTAAATATACATTATAATTAACATTGTTAATATTATTATTATTATCATTAGAGCTAAAAGCGGAATTGGATTGACTAAAATTTGATATGTTATGATTTACATGATCGATTTCCATGTTATCATCATCACTACTACCACTACCACTACCACTACCACTACTACTATTATGATTACTATCGTTATTTGGAATTATGTTTCTGGCAACATCAGTACTATCTGTTTCAATCAACCCATCGTTTAATTCATTGTATTCATCTTCTATGAGATCATTAGTGAACTGATTATAATTTGAGTTTGATTGATTATTGGAACCGGAAGCATTACTATTTATTGGAATTAAAGCACTTCTACCTTGCTGGTGTTGTGGTTGAAACGGCGAGTGTTGCTGAAATTGTTGTTGTTGAAATTGGTGATGTTCTTGTTGTTCATGTTGTTTTAGTTGTTGTTGTTGACTAACTTCATGAAGGATGTTACCACCAAATTCATCTTTCAAGAAATCCGGGTGATCGTGATTTGAATTCAGAGACTTTGAATTTCCAGAGACAGCACGGGAAGCAGCGGTTGATTTCCTAGTTGACGATGAATTACTTGTAGATGTGTTATTACCCATAATTAATCAGCGTCTAAATTGAACTTGTATTATATGAAAAAGGGAGGTAAATCGAAAAATGGGAAGGAAAAAACGTAAATGGAAAAGGCAATAGAAAGGAATGTGAAGAAATTGTCGAGATAAAGCGGTCTGACAAAGGAGAATCAAGGACTTGTAGTAACTAAAAGTAAATTAAGTTGAAATGAGATGTAATTAACTTTAATTTGGTTATATTAAGATTGACTTTGATTGGGCTAAGATTGTGTTGAATTTAGTTATTTTGATTAGTTGAATGTGTACGAATTATTACCATTGATCTTGCTTCATTGACTAATAATTGATTCATTGATCTTGAAACTATTGTTGTAGAAGAAGGTGTTGTTCTTCTTATGTGAAGTGGTGATTGTTCAAAGCTTCAGCTTTCCAAAGTATTCTTTGCTACAATGGGGACGAAGTGGATTGTATTTCCAGTTTGTGTGCAGGACAGGGCTTCTATTGTATCGCCACGACTAACACCACTATTCTATAATCTATAAGACTTAGTACTCGTAAATGACTAACAAAAATGGTTTTTAGAAGTATGATCAACGCTGAGTGATACTGTACACACTCGTGGTGTAAGAAAGAGCCCACGAAAGGTGATGATGTTGATGCTGGATAAGGTGATGATGTCGTCGTTGTGACAGTATGGGGAAACAAAAGAGCAAGCCAGAGTTCTTGCCAAATGCACGGGCTACGCACCCCCACCATTCGACATAGTAGAGTGGAGTTACTATAGTCAGTATACAAATTGTTACTAGTTTCAATACAATATTCGAAATTAGATGATAATAGATGATAATAGATGATAATCGATGATAATAGATGATAATAGATGATAATGTGTGATAATAGATGATACTATGTGATAATAGGTGATTATCGGTGTTGATGAAATTGCAGCAATCATCTCACCGAAGTGAAATTTCACTACTAATTAGAACTAACGTTAATACTCATCTATATCGGGATAAATTACATGCATTGCTCTTGTTTATAAGTTCAATCTATTTAAGGTCTATGATATTTTTTTACAATATTATTGTCCCTATTCTCATATGGAATCATTTGGCTAATTTAACAAATCGAAAAGGTTATTTCGATGGTAAAAGTAATGATGTAATCGATTTTTTTTTTTGAGGGTGTTGTAAATTTGGTGTACGGGTGTGAGGAAATTGACTTTATGCGGCACGGATGTTTGACATTGAAATATAAACAAATATAATCAAACAGAGCTCTACGATTTATGCCAAACGGTGATTCAACACAATCAGTATCGCTACCAGTGTTGATAAAGACTTGTTTAATTTTACCAATAGTACTATTATAAAATCTGGGATCAGTTGTGATCAGTTGCATATTCGTAACAATAGCAAAAGATAACCACAAACATAACATCAGCATCAATAATATAAATATCAACATATGAACGCGAATGGACATTTAGCACCTCCAGGTACTAACGGTATTCAAATCGGACTAGGGTTTAATTTTTTCGATACTTCCAAACCAAGAGAGGAACGAGACTATAAAGAGATTTATCCTGATCTAAATGATTCACAACAACTAAAAGTTTTCCTAATTAATAATGAAAAGGATGATGATGAAAATATTGTAGATCAAGAATGGATTGATGAATCAGTTAATACTTATGGTAAGAGACCAATACCTGAATTGAAAAAGCCAACTTTTACTAAAAAAATTAAACAAGCTGATATTAATCAAGCACAATTTTCCAATAATTTTAAATTAAATAAAACGTTATCCGATTATGGATTTCAAGATCCTAGTAAAGTTAAACTTAATTCATTCACCAATAAGAGAAATCATAATAACAATACATATATACGACCATTTCAATTAAATTCTAATGAAACCATTGAAAGTAAAATATTCAAAAAACAAAATCAAGTTGAATATGATATGGATGAACAAGATTTTGTTTATTTACAAGATCGTAATAAACAATCTACTAATGTTATAAAATTAAAACCAGAAATATTTGAAATTTTAATAACAATACTTGAAAATGAATGGTCCAAAATTGAATTACAAATGAATAATGCCAATAATAATCCAAATAATCCCAATAATATGATAAATACAAATGAAGATATTAATCAAATCTTAACATTAGATGAATATTCAAGTTTTGATAAATATGGTAATGATGATGGAATTACAAACAGTTCGTTTCTGGATCAAAAATGTGCTGTTTGTAATGATAGTGATTGTGATAATTCAAATGCCATTGTATTTTGTGATGGATGTAATATTGGAGTTCATCAAGAATGTTATGGAATTGCTTTCATACCTGAAGGTCAATGGTTATGTAGAAAATGTATGATTAATCAAAATAATCGATCAATTGAATGTTGTCTTTGTCCAAGTAAAAGTGGAGCTTTTAAACAATTAGATAATAGTTTATGGAGTCATGTTATTTGTGCATTATGGATTAATGAATTATATTTTGCTAATCCTATTTATATGGAACCAATTGAAGGAATTGATCTAATACCAAAAAATCGTTGGAAATTAATTTGTTATATATGTAAACAAAAAAAGGGTGCATGTATTCAATGCTCTAATAGAAATTGTTTCCAAGCTTATCATGTTACATGTGGTAAAAGAGCTGGGATTTATATGAATATGACAAAAGGTTTACAAGGAGCAATATCTAATAAATTAACCATGAAATCATATTGTGATAAACATTCACCATCATATTGGAATCAACAAGAAGTTATAAATGGTATTAAAAGAACAAGATTATATTATCAAGATTTAAAATTACTTAATGAACAAAATGATAAATTAACCAGTAAGAAAAAACTGGCCAATAAATTAAATAATTTTAAATGGAAAACTGAAAATAATACTCCTATTGCTCCAAAAAAATTTAGTGATTTATTATTTAAAACAATGATTAATTTAAGAGTTGAAGATTCAACTATTGAAGATGACTTGATGCAAAATAAAAGAATTCCAAAATCAATAAAAGATTTAGGTTATAAACCAAATAGAAGTAAAGAATCAATATGGCAAGAAATCAGAAATATAAGTAATGAAATATGTAAATATTGGTGTTTGAAAAGAGAATATAAAAACGGTGCTCCATTAATTAGAAAAAATAACAATTTAATTTTAACATCTTCAATATTATATGGTAATAATTCAATTGATGAAATAAATGAAAAATTATTTTTATCAAATTTAATTCTGAAAGATTTAACAAAATTAATTGAGTTAAGTGAAAAAACTATGCATAGACAATTACTTGTTGATAATATTGAATATAATGACAATAACATATTAGATCTGTTTTATTTCCCATTAAAAATTTTAATAAAACTGATGATTGATAAAGTTAATAAAAAAAATGATTCTATGAAATTATTATTACATTATAAATTCAAATCAACAACAATTATACATCAGAACATTGATCAAATTATGGAAAAAAATGAAAATCTTGAGTATCATAATGTAAGTGAAGTGGTGAAAGATGTTAATGATTTTTATAATCAGGTAATGAATGAAAATAAACCATCAACCAATATTATTAAAGTTCTCACAAAATGGTATAGAGACTTCAATAAATCATTACCCAATTTATTATTGATTGAAACTAAAATCAATGAAGAATTTAATCAAGGTGGTGATACTAAAAGTGAAAGAAATATTAAAGTACCATTTATTGAAGTTAATGGATCAAATACATTTTTTAAAAATCGTGATATTAAAAAATTATTAACATTAATGGAATTAGGTGAAATTGATAATCAAGGTAATGAAATTTTAATTAATGAACAAAATGATAATAAAATTGATAATGTTAATGTTAATCAAATAACTCAATTTTCTGAGAAAGATAATGAAAGATTATTTAATCAATTTTTGTATGGATAACCTAAGCATAACGAGGGTTTCTTTTACTAATTTGAATAAGCAAATACCATGTTGGAATGGTTATTCCAAAGCAGAAGAGAAATGACAACTACTATCAATATCCATAATACCCTTAAATCTATTCTCCAATATAAGCATTAGGATACTATTTACTTTCATATGACTTGCTTCAAGACTTGTAATGAATTGTTCGAACTTTGAATAACATAAATAGAAAGTATCTAATACAGCAGTGCCAGCACTATCTGAAGTGACATCTTGACGTTTTGATCCCCAATGAACTCAATTACCATTTAAGTACATGATGAAATCAGAAACCTGCTTTCTCTTTCTTCTCTGAAACGGAGCAAACGAAGTATCAACAAATAACTCGTTGATGCTTCCCTTAGTGAGGAATTTGCTAAATTTTAATTCTTGATTTAGATAAGATATCTGTAAAATTAATTGATTTACCGCTACGCTAAAGTCTGGTGTATCATAAACAATTTATCAATAACTAACTACCGACAGTTGATTGATATAATTATCTTTCTTTATCGTTCAGCAAAGTAACCTGCAGCGGCAAGAATTCACAAAACTTCATGTTTAGCACTGTCATTTCTTGGATTGTGTAATAGTCCAATATGTTATGGTAGTCATATAGTTTAATGCGGTAATAGAGACCATGTAGGTCAATACAGTATTTAGATAGTCATATAGTTCAATAAGATAGTAATATTATTTAATACAGTCACCAATACAACATTGTAATGAAGAATAATATCTGGACACTCGATATAAAAAGCCGGCAATAAAATGAAAGCTATAAGTATACGTATGCGTGAGACGAACTAGCATTTGTCACATTATAAAGAATCAAGTATTATAAAGCCCTGATTAATCTTATCATTAACAGAGTAAGACATACTATACTGAGATCACAACTAAGACAATAAAATAAGACAATGCGATATTACAATAATCAATCAATGTACAATGAATATAACCTTAAATATACTATAAAATAATAAGAACTAAAATTAGTATGTTCTGAATTCAGTGGAATACAATATAGTTTCAAAGATAACAATTATAGAGACTGGAAAATGGGTAAGAAACTTTGCCGAAAGGAAGTTTATACACAAATACAACAGCAATAAAGTACCCCTGAAATTTTCGATCATAAAAGCGAAACTAATGGTTCTGAAAATGTACAATAGAACCTCAAGTAGTGTGGTGTATAGCTCAATACATACGAACTAATATAAGGCATTATAATGACCATCGTGTATAGTTAGTAACCCCAACTGTGTTTTAGTCTAGCCCCAAAATATAGTACAAAGTCCATTTGTCCATTCAAATTTGAACTGATTGAAATCAAATAATTGAATAATCGGACACAGCTAGAACTAGAAGAGATTAATCGGAAACAAAATCAAAACTCAGAAACCCGAAAGCAAAACTCAGAAACCCGAAAGCAATGAGAAAACCCAATGTAGATTGCACTGTTTGAGGCAACTGGGCTTAAATCAAATTGGACAAGTTGCCTCAAACAGGCAATAAATATGGGCTAGAATAAGGTACGAGATTTGTGAGTAACGATAGTAGTAAACGGTTTCCATTCGATGGTTGATGATTGGTCAATCCAAAATGATAGCTGGTTGTATCTGATTGTGGATGACTTGTAATTGTGGTTATCGTTGTAAATGTAGTGTATTTGTGGACGTGGTTATGGTTATGGATATGGATGATGGATGATGGATGATGGATGTCGGTTACTAATTAAGACTTGGATATTGCCGAATACTGCAACAACAAGTGTCACAACAGGGTACATCGCATGTTAACAAGTGGTATTGTACTAACATATACATATATGCCTACACATGAGACCATGAGTATATTTGTGTATCTTCAAGGATTTATGAACGTACATCATACACCCTGCGAACCCGATTAGGGCAATCTTCATTCATGTTGATTCATGTTCATACATCTGTACTTGTAGGTGATACCCACATGTACGTGGCACCCACATGTACGTGGCACCCACATGTGCTTGTTACATCTACTTCTTCGCAAATCGTACTCCCTGGCTGCTGATTCAGTTTCCTCGTCAATCCTAATTTCACATCGTTGCAGCCATTGATACGAGGTTGTTCATCCATGATTCTAGAACTGTCAGCTTCAGTCGAGAATGCACGGATTTCTATTCTGAACGCAACATCTAAAAGTCAACTGATCACTAAAACTAAAATCACCTCTAAAAAATTTCAGTTTCTATTGTGGTTTGTTCTTTTTTCTTTTTTCTGTCTTTTTCATCTCTTTTTTGTCTTTTTTACCCCTGAAATTGATTGATTTTTCTTGTTTACGTTTTTTTTTTATTTATTTATTTATTTTTTTATTATTTATTTTTTTATTATTTATTTTTTTTTATTTGGTGATGTTTTTTTTTTTTCGTCTACTCAGAAAAACAACACTAAACAGCAAAAGACTCTACAGACTAAACCAGTCAATTGAAACTTTGCCCTTCAGTTCCAGGCATACTTCACCAATTGCCTATATACGAATATAGAACACATTCCAATTCCTTTCTGTTGTTACTCAAGCACAGCTTACTTTTTTTTTCCCTTTTTTTTTTGGTTAGTCGTTAGCCGCTGCCGTTAACTAAATCTATTCGTTAAATAAACACCTTATTCTTTGTTGTTTTTTGTTTTGCTTTTGCTGCCTTCAAACTTTTCATTTTGCTGCCTTTTGATTGTTACATTTGTTGTTGTCTTCCCATTCACCTTTGACATTTGCATTCCATTCCGTTTCAGTTCAATTCAATCTCAGTTCAATACAATTCTACTCTGTTTTGTCTGCAATTGTTTCTCATCTTTCACTATTGTTAACCTTTCGTTGTTCTTTTGTTCTTTGATTTCGGTACCCTGATATTACCTTAAATTCATCAAGATCAAGAACCAAATCAAGAAATAGAAAGAGTGAAAGCTTAATTATCTTCACTTTTTATCATCATAATACCTTTCATAAATTCAACTTACAATCAACAATCTACGTTGCGAATTCAACAGTTTATTTCTGAACTTATCCCTCGTTGTTCTATCTTCTCTGTCCGTAGGTTGCGTCTTTCGTCCTTTCATTTCTGCTAATACATATTTTCCAACATTTGCTGTCTAACTATATCTGCTATATTCCGTTCCAAGTGATAAATCCTTTACACCTGTCTGCTTCAAGTGATAATTCTAAAATTACTTTATAATTCCTTTGTTACCATTGACGTACGCTGTTGCTATTGTAATTTAGCCAATTTATTTTCAGTGATTGGTTTTAATTAAGGTGGTTAATAATACATTACATTACATTACTAATTTCTGTTTTCGTTTTTGTTTTTGTTTTTGTTCCCATTTACATTTTTATTTTTAACTTTAACTGTATCACACTTTGCCTTTTTTCCCATATTGGTTTGTTGTTCGGTTGTTCGTTTGATTATTAGTTCATTTATCTTCAATTTGATTTGAGTTGAATTTACCGGATTATTCTCCTGTCGTTCTAGAACTTTACTTCAAATTACAATTAGGAGTTTCTACAATCCATTTGCAAAGTTACAAGTTTAGTATTGTTAAACATCTTACCACGAAATAATCGGTAATTGCTAATCTAATCTATTCCAATATATGTGTATAGATAAAATTTGATCTGATACATTAATACGATCATTTCGCCTCAATTTTATTTTATTACCCTATCCAAGTTGTCTGGTTGCTTATTTTTATTTTAATTTCAACTTTTGATTTTGGTTGTTTCATTACACTTCATATCTAAATCAATTCAGTCAAATTTTGATATTATAATATTGACATTACACTCAACATTCTAAATCCTTTCGTGATCAAGCTTCACATATATCAATCGATTGTTTACAACTTCCTTTGTCGTTCTTCCATTCGTATCTGTTAACTAGGCTTGATCTTGTCATCATATTATAATTTTTTTTTGTTTTCCCCTATTGTTATTGTTACCATTAACTCAAAATAAAGAAAAAATTATTAAAATCAAAAAAATTTTCACTTAATTTTACAAGAATTTATTGCATTCATAGTATAATTGTTCTGATCTATTATCATTATTTGATTTCCTTCGGTTGTTCATTTAATTTGTGACTTTGAATTTGTGTTTTTAATAAAATCAATTTTTAATTTCAATTTCCTGCAAGATTCATATTAAGTATTCCCTTATCTTTCCTCAATTGAACTTGCATTATTCTTTTGTAACCCGTGGTTTATTGTCTCTTCCCATATTTTACTTTCACCTTGTCAATTTAAAGTCGGGTTTAACTAAGGTAAAGTTCTACGAATATTTTCAATATTACCTTTTATCCTTTTTTTTTTTTTTCACTTTGACTAAACAATTATATGTCTATATATGCATGATCCATTAAGAACAATTGATCTCTCTTTAACATAGAACATTCTTGTTATTCCAATATCAAAGCAGTCACTCGTTGCAATCATTCATTTATTCTTATCCCAACTTAAGTAACTTGTCTTTGATCAAATCTATTTCATTATCCAGATTCCCCTTACAAAATATTCCAAACAAACTTAATATAAAAGAAAAAGTTTAAAATAATAATACAGAAGGTTTATAAAAGAATTTAATTCACCTTAAAAATGTCAACTCATACTCCAATTCCGACACCAATTAAATTAAATAAGGCTAATAAAAAATTACCTATGATTGTTGATATAGCAATTGATAACAATGGTAAACAACTTTATCAAGTGCATGAATCTTCAAAATTGGTTAGAAAAGAAATGCCAACATTTAGTCATGGAATTAATATTGATCATTCAATAAATGAACATGAAGTTCCACCAATTGCAAATATTTCAGTTAACTTTGAAAATGATAATGAAAATGAAGAAAAAACTCCTATTAGAAAAGTTTTAGGAACAATTTCTCCAAGTACTTTAAATCAAAAAAAATTATCTGATTCAGATCAAGAAGATTTATTAAATAATCCTGATTCAAATTTAGGTATTAGAAAATCTCTTAATATGTTTGATCATCATGATCATGATAATAGTAGTAATTCACAATTAAATCAAGGTGAAAATTTTGGTGAATCTTCAAATTTAGGTGATCATGATACTGATATTTGGTCAGATGATGTTGAAAATGCATTTGAAGAAGTTTTAAGTATTATTCCAAAGAATGGATTAAACAAAATTAAAATAAGTGGTAGATCATGTGGTAGAAATGAATTGATTTCAGATTATATTTTAACAAAAACCGGTAAATTTAGAAGTAGAAAACAAGTTTCAAGTCATATTCAAGTTATTAAAAATTTAGGTCAAAAATTAAATATAATCAATTTAATTAATGATGGACCAATATTTAATTCAATTAAAGAACAAGAATTGAATAGTAAAAAATTTGAAGATATTTTTTCAAAAATCAATTTAAATAAATCACTTGGATTTAATGATTCACAATCATCGGCTACAACTTCATCATCTTCTTCTTCATCATTGAAAAGAAAATTATCATATCAAAATTCATTAAATAATTCAAATAATAATGGTAATGGTGTTAACAAAAAAGTTAAACCAAATCTTTTAAATGTTAATATTGAAAATTTTTTTATATCAATTCAAGATTCAATGTTATCAAATCCAATTATATTAACATTACAAAATAATGATGAAATTAAAGTTTTAAAATTAAAACAAGAAGCCAATATTTCAAATAGATTTCCTGGTTTAAATGATTTTCAAAATTCAAATATTCCAATTATTCATAATATGGTTAAAATAAATTTACCAAATCAATTACCTTATAATTATTCAATTGAAAGTGGTTTAAAAACAAATTTTTTTGTTAAAATTTTAGATTCAAGTAATTTATTGAATGATAAATTATCAATTTTTACAGGTATTTATTCATTTGGTAATGAAGTTTTAAAAATGAATGATGATGAATTTAAATTAAATGAAAATAAACCATTTTTAATTAAATTTTGGAAATTTTTTTTCAATGAATTAATAAATAAATCAAATTCATCAAATGGTGCATTAAAAGGTATAACTATTAAACAAATAATTTATGAATCAAATTCATTATCAGAAAATAAATTAAAATCTTCAAATCTTGTATCAAAACTGAAAATTAAATCAGTTTTATTATGGGAATTTGCAAAAGTTAATGAATTAAAAGATGCAGTTACAACAACTACAAAATTAATTTTACCAAATAAATTAACTAATGTGATTGAAAATACCAATCATAATAATAATTCATCAGTTACAAATAATCAAACTGTTGATAGAAATTATGGTAATTCTGATAATAATAATGGTCATATCAATCATAATAGTAATATTGATGGACTTCATTATTTTAATACTTCAACTTCCACAATCAATAATCCAACAATAAATACTGATAGTAATATATTACCACAATCAATTCCGTATAATTCAATGGAAACTTCATTATCTAGTCATTTTACTCCGTCAACTACAAATTCTTTAATTTCAAATAATATTCCTAATACTGCTTCAACCGTTGATTCAACTAATTTGAATGTCTTACCCCAATTGAATATTCAAAAAAAATTCGCAAATTTACAACAAGAACAATCAATACCATTGCAACAGCAAGAGCAAGCAATAGCCTTGCCACAACATGACAGTTTTCAACCTCAACAACAGCAACAACCTCAACCACAACCACAAATACATCATCAACAACAAATGTTACCGCCACAATCTCAATTCCCAATCCCTCAACAATCTCATTTCCCTCAATTTGTTCCACCTCCTCCACCTCCCCCACCTACACAATCATCAACAAATATTCATCCTTCAATGAACATGGATCTAATGATGATGCCAAACGATCAAAATCAAGAATACCAATTCAATGGATTATTGTATTCTGAACAAAATAATGGATTCATCAATGATCAATTTTCCAATGTATGATCATTGTACAATTACTCCTTCTTTTTTGGCAAATGTGTGATCATTCTTCATCATACATAAAAAACTAATCACCTTCTTTCATTGCGTCTTTTCATGTGTATGTTTATTGTTTCTCTTTCTTTCTTTTCTCTCATTTCTTCTTCATATATATTTTTTTGAAGAAAAATCACTTTTCTTTTCCACCTCAATTTAATTTGAGGACTTGTGTCATTATACTCTTTTAGTTCTTTTTATTCCTTTGTTTTCTTCATCAGTCGTCATTCAATCTTTTTTACCTTATTTATTTTCATCTTTGCGTATTTGATTTAGTCCTAGTGACAATCAATAGTTTAACATTTATATATGTATTAGTCAAAAATTCAAAAGTTCTTATATTCTATTTATTCAACTTACTAGCCTTTTCTTTCGCATTGCATTTCATGCTACATTAAATTTGCTACAACATGAATTAAGTAGTAACCAATAGTAAATTGTTTTCAACTGTCAAGAGCGCATTTTCTGAGTCAAAGCAGAAATTGCAAAAATTAACTCGCACTTTTTTTCTCAAACCGTTTTAAACTTCTTAACCGTTTTACCGTTGACCGTTTTTTTTTTTGCAATCCTTTCTCTACACACAATCGATTAACATCTTGATTTTTCAATTGAAAATTGATGTATTCCTAAAGAGTCGAACGCTAACTGGAGTACGCTGATAAGTGACAACTATATAAATTGTATTCGATGAAAACCGTTATTGCATGTTCTGACTTGACGTGTGACTAGCATTATTAGAGGTAGTTGCAACTTTATGACATCACCCAATATAAGAGAGAGATGAGTGAAAAATACCTAGTTATTTGAGTGTATACTATGAGTAGATTATGCGAAAACTTATACTTTTACAGAAGGAATTTTTAACCCAAATATTTATCTAATTTTCAACATTTTGATGAATAACTTCACATAATTGTTATAAATCCGATCAAACTCTATGATTGTAAACAAAGATAAAACTTCGGAAAGTCCATTAAAGCTACAATTTATGAAGTAATGAGTTCCACGAGTCTGTCGAAACACGACAGGGTAAATAGTCTACAAGAATTTTTTATTTGTGAAAAAACTTTCATTTTTAGGTACTATATAGATCATTATTAAATTGTATACTTTTCATAACCAACATCTTCTAATTTTTCTGCTTTTTGTAAAACTTCATCTTCCATATTTTGCATATATTGATTCATTTCATTTAACCATTTATAATCATGAACACCTAAAATCCTGATTGCTAATAAAGCAGCGTTAGTACTATTATTTATAGCAACGGTGGCAACGGGTATACCTCTTGGCATTTGAACAATTGAATGTAATGAATCAACACCACCTAAATTGGAACCCTTAACAGGAACACCGATGACTGGTAATGGAGTCATTGCAGCAATCATACCAGGTAAATGAGCAGCACCACCGGCACCAGCGATGATACATTTGATACCTCTTTGACTTGCTTCGAGGGCAAATTTTGTCATTCTATGAGGAGTTCTATGAGCACTTACGATAGTCAATTCGAATGGAACACCAAATGTTTTTAAAATATTGGCACCTAATGACATAACTCTTAAATCGGAATCTGATCCCATAACAATACTAACTAAAGGTTTTTGTTCTATTGATGTAATTTCATTTAAATGAGTATTTGAATCACCCAAGATATAATTTAACTTAGATTCGGCTACTTCCATTGAACTTCCTATTATATTTATATGACCCATTTTTCTACTTGGTTTTGATGATTTACCATATAAATAAACTGAAACATTTGAAGTTTCTAAACCTTTACGACAAATTTTGAATTCATCATCAGCAACTTTTTCATCACCTAATACATTTAACATGATTGCATTAGTTGAAGTGGTTGAAAATGAAGTAAAATCTTTTGGTAATGGTAAACCAGCAACAGCTCTAATATGAGCTTCAAACTGCGAGGTTACACATGCATCAATAGTATAATGACCTGAATTGTGAGGTCTTGGAGCAATTTCATTTATAAGTAATTCATTATTTGGTAATAAAAACATTTCAATTCCAAATATACCACAACCTGGAAATGATTTAACGGCATTTTTTGCCATTATTGATGCTTTTTCTGTTAAACTTGGTAAAATTCTTGCAGGTGCATAAACAACATGACATATATTATTTTGATGAATAGTTTCAACGGTTGGATAAGCAAAAACTTCACCTTCAATTGAACGAACAACCATAACGGCTAATTCTTTTACAAATGGACACCATTTTTCAGCGTATAATGGTCTACCACTTAAGAATTCAAGAGCTTTAGGAATTTCTTTAGAATTATGAACCACAAAATTACCTCTTCCATCATAAGCCATTGTTCTTGATTTTAACATAAAAGGATAATTGAATTCTTCCCCAATTTTCAATAAAGCATCTTCAGTATTTTCAGGTACTGATAATGATTCAACTACTGGAACTTGATGACTTATTAAATGTTGTTTTTGTAAATATTTATCTTGAATTAATTTGATTGTTTCAGGTAATGGATAAATTGGAATATTTGAACTTTTAGAAACAGCTTTCAATGCTTCAACATCAACATGTTCAATTTCAATAGTTAATAAATCACATTTTTTAGCTAATTTTGTTATTGAATCTAAATCTTTGAAAGATCCATCTACATGAGGATCAAGCGCATTAATTTGTTTAGCAGGTGAATTTGGAGCATCAAGTATAATGGTTTTAATGTTAAGTCTATGAGCTGCTTCAACTAACATACGACCGAGTTGACCACCACCTAAAATACCGATTGTTTTCCCGTCCATGATGATATTAGTTTGATGTGTTGAATTGAATTAAAGTAGTTTTGATTAAAGTTGAAAATTGAAGTAAATCAAACAAAACGAGATGATGGATTTATATATATTATAACTTTATTTGACATATTTCATATATTATATTGCTTATTCCAGAGTCAATAAAAAATTAGTATCGGGTTTGTATGTGCGGAGTGCATATAAGCCCAAGATAAATTATTATATAGAAAACTGCAAAATTACAACATTCATAAAGGTATATATGAAGAGGACATGGATAAGGATGGAATTTAAAAGTCATCTACCATTGAATCAATACAGCGATATTGATTTTTATGACTTTCTTGTCATTTTTTCAAATACTTGAACGTTTATTTTAAAGGGGTAGAATATAATATGATATGCCATTGAATAACAAGAAATGTTTATCAATGACATATCAATGATAATGCAAAAAAGAGAAAGAACTAAATCAAAAAAAAAATAATATGAAGCAAAATGAAATAACATGAGATTATATAATGTAAAGTAAAAGTAACATAATGTAAAGTGAAAGTAACATAATGTAAAATATAAGTAACCTTATGGGTAAAGCTAATCATTAAACGTTGAAGTGGAAAGTAGGGAAATGATAAAGATAATGTACAATTGAATATGATGGGAGGGACTTCCCTTAGATTGATCAATATTTCATAGTTCTATTTTTTCTACCCTTTTTAATTTTTGATTGTTTATAGATTTGAGTTCTTGAATCTCTCCAACCAGAGGTAGGAACGTGTTTTTTAGGGTCAGTGGTTGAGGAAGATTTTGAGTCTAATTCCATGGTACTTTCATTGTCGTTACCTTCGAGTAATTTTTTGGCAGCTTTCTCCTCTTCTTGTTTCTTCGTATGTTCGACTAATTTTTGCTCTAATCTTTTACTTCTTTCATTATCGTATTTGGCAAATTCACCTTTACGTTTGACTGATTTAGCTTGTAATTTGGATTTGGATCTTATTGATTTGGCCATTTCGTTATGTTATCTTGTGTTATGCTGTATGTGGGTGAATTATAGCAATGAGTTCAATGATGATATATAGATCAAACCATTTTAGTTTTACATATAGTACCGATGAGCTTCTAATTCTCAGATAAAAAAAAAAAAAAAAAACCATTTCTAGTCACATGACTATCACATGACCATATATATGTCACGTGTATAGAATTTGAGCTCATCACGTGCTAGTCGTGTGACTCTTATTAGGGCTCGTGCGCGCATTCTTGTCCTGTGTGACTGTGTTTCCTCTGATTCGAGATCCAAGAGTAGTTATGACGTGGTGTACGTGTTTTGTCCGCACTAATATATTTTTTTTATTATTATTATTATTATTGTGGTGCGGTTTTGTGACGGTTTGGCCTGGCTTTTTCCCCCCCCACCACCGTAGTTAACTTTTTCTCACTATCAATTTTCTTTTCGCATGGATGAAGCAAAGGAAGAGAAAACAGAAAAAAAATTTTCTTATTGACTTAATTTAAAGTGTTTCTTCTAGTACTCTACTATAAGCATAGTTTTATCATTAAGTAAAAATGTATGTTCAAGCAAGCATGAATCGTTGAAGAATTGAATGATATCAATGTATTACCATCCATCAATAGACAAAGACTAGACAGATTGTGGATATAGTTGACATTTGAATGAAATATATAAATGATGATTAGAAATCATGTAAAGATTTCTTATTTGAATCAAAGCCATCGTCTATAATACTGGATCAGACTATAGGTCAGACTTACATGAATCAATACACATGTTATTTCTTCAAGTCATGTGTGATGTCAAGAATGTTCATGAATAATTTGAAAGAAAAGAATGTGAAAACCATCACACTCTATTGACGCCACCATGGCTAATCTACTTGTCATAGAAAGTCTTTATCCATACAAAGACATCATTCAATGATTTAATACTATCATTAAAACCATCACATCCGAATAAACAAAAATACTAACAAAATTATTCTAGGGCTAACTTAAGAACTCAAAAAAGACTTGCAGCCAGTGTTGTTGGTGTTGGTAAAAGAAAGATTTGGTTAGATCCAAATGAAACTACTGAATTAGCTTCAGCCAACTCTCGTCAAGCTATCAGAAAATTATACAGAAATGGTACCATTGTTAAAAAACCAGTTATCATTCACTCTAGATCTAGAGCCAGAGCTTTAGCTGAATCTAAAAGAGCTGGTAGACATACCGGTTACGGTAAAAGAAAGGGTACCAAAGATGCTCGTATGCCATCTCAAGTTGTTTGGATGAGAAGATTAAGAGTTTTAAGAAGATTATTAGGTAAATATAGAGATGCTGGTAAAATCGATAAACATTTATATCACTCTTTATATAAATCTTCAAAAGGTAATGCTTTCAAACATAAAAGAGCATTAGTTGAACACGTTATTCAAGCTAAAGCTGAAGCTTTACGTGAAAAATCTTTGAAAGAAGAAGCTGAAGCTAGAAGATTAAGAAACAGAGCTGCTCGTGAAAGAAGACAAGTTAGAGTTGATGAAAAAAAACAAGCTTTCTTAAATGAAGCTTAAATTTAATTTAATAAAATTTCAATAAAATAAAATAAAGAAAGATTAAAGAAAAATTAATATTTTCTATAATTTAAATTTTTCTTTTCTATTTCAAATAGTATAATTATTATTAGTTAAATTAATTTCTCCTTTTTTTCTTCCTCTCTGTTCATATATATGGTAATATAATTGATTCTGTATAATTATTTAAAGTTGTAATTTACGTACTAATTATTCAATTTTCTTATAAACATCACTTGTTGACAAATAGGGTTAGTCGTCTTGTGTATACAATGAAGTCAAACGTTATTTTTACAGATGGTAAAATTAAACATATGCTTATTATCAATCATAAAATAACAAAAACTTGAATCATTGTTAAATCAGATACTACCTTGACTGGACTTACATTAATAAAAATAATAGTATATTACCCTAACTCTTTAAATCTCGTTAGTTTGTTTCATAAAATAATGTGAAAATTCACGGGCACAAATAAAATTTTACTTTCTTTCGTAACAACTGATTTGATTATAAGCTACAATTGAAAATAAATTTAAGTACTCGTATATATATGTTCACTATATGGTCTCAAAAAATAGAAAAAAATTTATCAACAATTATAATACTTAAAATATAGGGTATATAAAAGTTTTTCAATGTTGATAAATTCTATGGGCAAAAAATAAAGCTAAGGTAAAGTAATGTAAAGTAATTGTAAGAAGCGAAAGAAGATAAAAATATTAAAAATAATGATATAATAATAAAACGTTTGAAGAATGTTAAAAATGACAAGTTTGTAAATGCAAAGATAATGATAATAAAGAGTAATAATAATACTTATGTGAACGTAAATCAATGGTTTGAATTTGTAGCTAAACATTGTGATAAGCAAAGCTTAATAGTGAAACCATTGATTTGATTTTTCGTTTACATGATTATTGGTTTAAAATTGTGATAGATAATCTGATTCGACTTTGATATTGGTGTTTGATAGTGGTTTGTATAATTGATTGGTCATACTAGTTGACTGTTATAATGGATGACGTTGATATTTTGTAGTAATGTCTGTTGTTGTAACGTCTGATGTTGTAATGTGTGTTGTTGTAATGTCTTGTAATATGAATTGATGTAATGCTTTGTAATATGAATTGATATAATGCCTCATAATAATTGATTAGGGAGTTTTTTGCCTTGTTTAATTAAAGTCTATGTCCGGGAACTAAACTGAATAATATTGTAAATATAGCAGTAAATAAAAGTATTAAGAATAAAACCCATAAACTTCTTTTCAATAATAATTTATAAATGAATTTTTCTCTTATTCTAATAAATGATTTATTATAAACAAAACTTTCACTCAATCTACACCAACATAATATTGGATCAATCAAATAAATTGAACTTATCAAACAATAAAATCCAATTAAAAACGGTATAACAATAACTGCACGATAACCTTTATAATATTTTAAAAATATTAAAGTATAACTTATCCAAAATGCAATAAAAATTGAAATAAAACCAATTAAAAGTCTTATGTTAATTGATTTATTAATATTTCTAATTGCCATAAAATTTAAAAATTTTGGTAAATGATCATTTTCAATTTTATTGAAAATATAAATTTTAACACTATTAAAAATATCTGGATCATCTCTACCATCAACTTCAATTGATTTAATAATGAATTGATTTAAATCACTTGGTAAATCTAAATTTTTTTCTGAATCTTCAACAAAATATTTTAATAATAAATTATGTGATGATTCTTTTAAATTATTTCTAGTTATAAATGAATGGTTTTCTGATAATGATGATTCTTTAATAAGTTTTTCTAATAATGATGGATTTATTGAATGACGATTAAATCTTGGTACTGGTTGTTGAAACTCTGATTGTGTGGGTTGTTGTGATGGCGGTTGTTGGTATTGTTCTGATGGTTCTTGTTGGTATTGTTGTTGATATTGCTGTGGTGGTATTTGTTGTTGTTGTTGAGGTAATTGAGGTGATGATTCATTATTTAGTGTGACATATTTTGGACTAGTTATAAAACTTGTTGGTTTTGCTTCACCAAAATCTAATTGATTATCAATAATTGATGAATTATTTGAAGAATCATCCAATAATTTTGAATGAGATGAAATTCTTTTTGGTTGTTGAAAAGGATTATTATCGAATGAATGATTATAATCTTCTTTAAATGAATTTAAATTTGGTGATTGTAAAATTGGTGATTCAGATGAATTTAAATTTGGAGTTTTCGCTAATGATTTTTCTTCTTCACGATTATAATGATCAATTATATTTTTTAACTTTGGATCTAAATTATTTATATTTATATCACCTCTTAAAAATTGTGATAATCTATTTGAATCATTATCTTCTAAAACATGATCATTAATAATTAAATCAAGTAAAATTGAAGAACTTAATGATTTATGTTTTGATTTTTCACTTAATGGAATTGAATTTCTTAAATTTGATTCACTGTTGGTTAAGTTTTGACTTGTGTACTGTGGTTGTTGTAATTGTTGTTGTTGTTGTGATTGTGATAAATGAGAATTTCTATTTGAATAATCATTAAATTGTGAACTTTGTCTTAATATACTATCTCGTAAACCTTTCACGTAATATTTACATAAATTTAAATGATTAATTAAGTCAAACCAAAAATCAAGATAATCAACTTTGTTTTCAATTTCTTTCATAAAAAGATAGAAAGTATATAGATCAACTGGTGATTTAGTTTTATTTGATAATATTTCTCCTAATGTTGGTAATCGATTTAAAGTGACACTTTGATTAGTTCTATTAAGATTATTCAAATTTGAAAGGTAATGAGAATTGGGGTAATCCGCCTGAAATTTCTCTGACATTTTAGCAATACTTAAATATAAGTAATGATTTACTTATTTTTTTCTTATATATCTGGTACCTTAAAATAAGTGATTTGCTTTGATTTGATTTGCTTTGATTTCTTTGTCTTCTTTTATTTCTATTTAATATCCCTCTTTTAATACTTGAATGAAATTATGATTGATAGAATTGAATTATTTCTTGTTGAATAAACCTAGGAGCTATTGTTGATAAAATTTATAAATAGACGGCGGCTAAAAATTGTACTAAATCAAAGGAAAAAAAAAATATTGATGAGCTTAGCAAGAACAGAACGTCACGGGGAGGGGTGAGAATTGAATAACGATAGACTAGGACGCAGTTAATGAGAAGCAAATTGATTAGCAATGATGAATTAAATAATAAACTTGAATTAAAAAGTTGAAGATGAAAAGATATTACTTTTATTTCTATTAATTATTGAATTGGCTGGCTAATTTGTGTGTGTTTTTTTTATTGTTTGTTTTTAGTTAAACGAGAATAATTAACAACATTTGATTATGATACAGTAAACATCCGTACATTCTCGCATTTTTTCTTTTCGTGTTTTTTTTGTCACTCAGGCTCGAAATTATAAACCTTATACTGACACACTATCAACACAAGCCAAGACCAATACATTATCACTTGAATATAGTCTTACTCGAGTCAGTCTTATTCAAGTCAGTTTAACTTTCATTCATCTCGATATACTAAACTAAACATAATCGTATGTTGCAATTCTTTCCATGCTCAATATTCCATACAATTTAGTGCGCATGATTTAAAACATTGCAAATAATATAAGTAATTTACCAACCTTTTATATTTGATATCCCACTAAGATGAAGAAAATGCTGATAAAGATGCAAATATCAACATAATTTATTATAAAGATACAACTAGAATAAATATTAGGAAATTGGCTCAAAAGATTTTAGCAGGGTCCAGTTTGTCATATCTATTGATAACGAGTTCAAAGTTGGCTGCCAATGAGTATTACAATATTAGGCGTTTACTTCTGGATTCTACTGATACGCCATACTTGGCGATAAGATTTCTTGTTGAAAGGATATGTCTTAATTCTTGATATTGTGGCTCTTTCAACAAAAGGTTTCTTTCATCCTGAATCAAGTCCCGTTCAAGTTGAAGCTTCAAATACCACTGAAACTCTTGAGATAAGCTTATACAATGAATTACTTCCAATAAGTCATAACTCGGTTGATTATCTCATCAATCCATTAGTTAATCACCTAATCAATCAATTTCTTAAAAAATCACTCAGTGAACTCGATGAACACACACGAAGACTTTCACATAATGAGTTGTTGGAATGACAAAAGTTTGTCATTTCATACAGTCCAGATTAGTCGTCCTCTTACTGAATCACAATTGAAAAGAACATTTAAGTGTGTTTATGTTGATCCATGTAATGAGATATTGATACCACATGGACTCAAATATGAAAGCGGGAATATCAAAATTCACGAGGGAATCATACAATACCTTTACACTACCTGTTCTATAATGATAAGAGAATTTTTTTTTTCCATTGATATAACACTTATCGGTATGAATAAATTATTCATCAATGGAGATCTTGATTGTAATAATTCGAAATTCAGAAATACCAAAACATCATCTATTCAATAAACGGTGAGATCGACTCTTTCACGTTGAATGGTTTTACAATAACGATCTTCGTATATTTAAAGAATCCAACAATTTTTTACCATGAAAAAAATCTGAAGAAGCAAATTTTGAAACAGTACAACTTCAAGGTAAAATTATTAATAATAGCTACACAATTTACACGGCTCAACGTGTGTTGACGGTAATGCTTTATCGTCAGTTGAATAATGGGTGATGATGAGTTAAAGGAAGTGAAAAGTAATTTCTTTAGTTTGGTTGAATCTGTATTGAAGCCAAAATACGAAGTTTCCGTTTCCTTAAGCACAAAAGCTACAAATATTTTAATTGGAGAATAAAAAAATAGGTCAATTGATTGTTTGTGATGTTTTGAATTCTTCTTATTCAATAAATATATTTCAATAAATTTTTAATATAATGATTCACTTGAATATATGAGAAAAGCCAAATACGGAGCTGCCTCCACAAGAACAATAATTAAATTAAGGAACGATTAAAACAATACGTTGTTCGTGATGCTTCATCTTTTTCCCTTATATATATCTTTGTCTTATTAAAAGAAATAAATACTTAGAATTACCTTTTATGACCTTCAAACAGTTAATACACTTGAGTTTTCTTTCTCTTTTTTCTTTGTTGACACCGAAATCAATTCAATAAAGAAGTTTATCATCGTACTCTAAATTGAATAAGTGGGGTTCATTAATCTGAAGTTATTTTTAACATTCCACAGCTGATAATAACTTATTCAACTTTTTGTTTTTTCATTTTTTTTCGTTTTTCATTTTTCATTGAATATTAGTTAGCTTTATCACTCGCTAAACCAAAAAAAAACCAAAAAAAAAAAAAGAAAAAAAAAGAAAAAAAAAACATTCGCAGCCAAAAAAAGTTAGCCGTGTCAAATATGTAAAAATAATAGTTATATTACTTTAAATTAATCTAGAAATTGAATGTATTTTGACTCCATCTTTATCTTTTGAAATTAGTTTATTAAAAACTAAGTTAGAGTATTATGAGGAACAATCGTAAATTCTTTTCCTTTTCCTTTCGTTTTATTTCATTCATCTTTGAAAGAATTGATATCTAATATTTTTATCTAATTCTAAGTTTTGCTTCTTCTACTTAAATTTTTCTGAATTTTGACATTTGACAATTTTAATTTTAATTTTAATTTTTTTGAATAATATTTATTTAAAATAATCAATTATACAATTACACTAATTTACATATACATAAAACAAGGAAAAAAAGTTTTGTAATAATTGACATTGTTAACGTCATGATAAAGGGATTAATAAAAAAGTTCAGTGAAATTTTAGGATTAAGAAAATTTAAATAAATCAAGAGTACCAAATATTTATATTAATATTAATATTCATGATATATATTTTAAATAAGTGGAGGTTACCACCAGAATTTTAATTGATTCCTCCATGAAGGGAGGATTACTAAATTTATCTGTCTGAAGGTGGGGTGGTATTAATGATTGATCATCACACTATTTCATGATTACCACATTATTTTACGCAAAACTATTGGACAGTTGATTTCAATTCAATTAAATTCGATTTGATTTAATATAATTCAATTTAATCAATCAATTCTTAGACAGATACCAATCAGGATTAGAATAAATAAAGGTTGAATATTTGAATTAAACTTATAGTTTTACTTTAAATTTGAATTTACTTTAATAGATTTTGAAAATTATACTGTATTCTAATTCATTATTCAATTATATCTTAATTTCATTCACCACACTCATTATTTAAATTTATTTATTTGTAGATATCAGTAGTGATCATTGATAGTATGGGGTGGTGTAGGGATCTTAATCCTGAGTCATGCATAATAAAAAGGCGTTTTTAAGCAACACGTAAACTGCCCTATCAACTGCTAATTAGTATACTGCTTAGTCTTCACCACGGATCTAAATCTACTTTCCGACCAGTACTAAAACTAAGACTTGTGTTTAATTGTGAGACTTTAATAGTACTTCACTATTAAAGGTAAAATATGGGTATTTGTATACCCTCATAAGGCATGATGCTGATCAAACGAGTAATGTGCATGTTTATTTTTGAGTAATATATATGGTAACAGTAAAGCTAATGTCAATATATGATATGGCAAGTTGATACTGAATCACTTTTACCCTGACATCTATGATAACCTAGCAAGGTACATGAGATTTGTGAGTAAAGATGGAATTACCACTTATAGAATGGTCGAAGTATTTAAAATTGATGTTGATGTTGTCATCTGATGGTTGAGTGAGGGACGAATGAGACCTTGTAAGACATCATAATAATTTAATTCAATATCCTGAATTCAATTGTCTTATATCATCCAATAAATTAGCAAAGTG